>WIDE01000055.1:4620-82895 GCA_015039315.1 Clavulina sp. PMI_390
ATGAATGAAGGTATTAATTAATATGCCATTTTGTGTGATATGGCGCTATACTAGCTCTAATCGAGTGTAGGTACTAGTACAAGGATTTTCCCGCCGACACCGCCCTTGCTTTCGAAGTGTCTACCATTGCCGTTCCTCAGTATTTCATTGTTCTCATACTTGCGCCTCACAAAGAGAGTGGATGAGCCATCCTCCACGTACAATAGACAGCCCATAGTCTTATATCGATCCCACCATAATGAAGACCATTGATCCGAAGCCGATCTTTGAGGATGTGCACGGAGTGTTTATTTTCACGCGGAAAACATCCGTGGTACAATGAGCAAATCAATACAATGTACTCAAAGGCGAGAGCTATTCGGATATCCATGGTATGCGAAGGCGTAGAGTATTAGCTACATATCTCACTACCATAGGTATAACCCCTGGCCCTTTCCAACGTCATTTCCGCATGATCCCACCTACACCGTCCAATAATCGAGCATGATTCTTCCTCGCCAAATCGCCACCTCTCCTCAATTATGTAAGATGACGCGAGGCTAGGTTGCTCCTCAGTGGAGGGTGTCCCGAGAATCCTATCCGAACTACAAGGAAAGTGGTAGCCTGGCCGATGTAGCTCTTCATCTGACTTCACCATGACCCTCATGGATTGCTCTGCAGGTAGAGTTTCCCTGATTTTTAGAATGAGCTGAGACTCGGAGTACGAGTTTGGCTGGGAAGAATATGGGGGTCCTGTTGATGAAATATCTGTCCCTGTAGCCAAGTCAAACTCGATTCTCAAGGCCGGGTGCTCCATGAGTAAGCAATGGAAGCTAGCGACTGTTGTTGCCTCCAAATGGATACAATCCGAGGAGGAAAGGGAGCGGAGAGGGTGCCGTTGCAAAGCAGACGTAGTGAGGCTGAGCAACTGTAGCAGTTTTAATGACTGGAGCAATGAAGCGCCCCTTCGCTCATCTTGCGCTGCGTATAAAGAGTTGATAAAGGTCCCAAAGAAGTCGTCTCCCTTCGTTGTCATAATAGACAGCACTTCGCACAATGGGGTTGTGCTGACAAGATATTCGACCACTCGACGCGCGAAGCGATCCATTGGGCATTGAGATTGAGTGTCCGGAGCGAAATCCTGCGTCATCCCTCTCAAACTGAAATCCATCATGAAAAAAAAAAAACATTTCACGTTCGGGTGTGCACTCTTTCGTCGCGCTTGTAGAGCCAGCGGATTCTCTGCTGCGCGACGAAAGAAATCCATCA
This sequence comes from Clavulina sp. PMI_390, assembly GCA_015039315.1. Lineage (NCBI taxonomy): Eukaryota > Fungi > Basidiomycota > Agaricomycetes > Cantharellales > Hydnaceae > Clavulina > Clavulina sp. PMI_390. The sequence goes on from WIDE01000055.1 coordinate 5,869, forward strand.
AAGCAAGTATAGATGGACGCTCGAAGGAGCTCAATGACGAGAACATGAAGCTGTTCAACAGGTTCACTTCAATGTGTTCGAGTTGTGGGGCGTCGATGAAGGAGCCGATGAAAATTGCTGCCGCTCCCTCAAGGCGCAAGTGCAAGAGCCGTTCGAGCCGGAAGAACTCCAGGTGCGCCTGAGAAGTAGCGAGAGGGACGTCAGTCCTCGAACTGAAGAATGGAGATCCATGCGTGATGTAGAGACGCTCTAGCTGGGTGCATTGCGCAACGCTGTGCCCCACTTCCTCCACCGTCATCTGATAGCCACCAGACGCGAGGCAGAGCTCAGTGATAACTGATGCAATACTCCCTGCCGGTGAAATAGAGTATGGTTCAACGACAACGTCGGAGAAGAATGCGGGGTGTGCAGAGTTGCGAGCATAAATGGCCTGCAGTTTGGGAAACTCTTGCCGTGAGTCGCTTGTCTTCTTGAAGAGGGGGACCACGCGCAAATTATCGCGACACAAACTGATCTCGAGCTCGACAAGGTTCTGCATGGCAGGCAAAGGGAATAGCCCGCCCTTGTTACGTGTGAAATTAATCGCTTCAGGCGTAAAGGATGTAAGGCCATTCCACAAGCTTCTGGAGTCAGCCTTAGAGAGCGATGTCACCCCCAATTCCCGCCATGGATCCTTTTCAAGAGGAAGATAGTGAGGATCGATAGGTGGGCGGCCTTGTAGGAAATGTTCACTAATAATAGCAAGACTTCGACATCGCGGGAGAAAGCGCGTTTTCAGCATCATCCAGGTTCGTATGAAACGGTACGTTGCCACATCGGTGTGGTGTGGTATACTGATGTGGAAAGTGAGCTCCTGGTTTTGCGAACGAGTGAGGCCAAGTGCCAGTCGGCCTGATTGCACATCGCATAACCGAACAAATAGGTCGTAAAAAGGAGTCAGAGGGCAGATATCTATTTTGCAGAGGAAAATAGTGTGGACTTACATTCTTGCCGGAGACCATCCTCGGTGTCTGGGAAGTTCGAGACATAATGGTGCGTCCACAACCTCGAGGATCTCACCACGGTGGCCCTCCACGCTTGTGAGATCTTGCTTACTCGGATCAAGTAATCTAATCGCGTGGAGCCACAATTCCGCTCCTCCACCTCATGTGGCGTAGAACTGATCGTCCCGTTCCGATCGTCCGCTCCAAGCGCAAAAGGATCGGGGAGACCTTGCTCAATGATTAAAAGTATAAGCTCAGATGGCAGGTCGGCGAGGTTTGGTTCTATATGAGCTGGCTTGCGTAATTTCCGTCGACTATCTTGCGGCGATTGAGGGGCACAGAGGGCCAGCAAAACCATAAGCAGAATGAGCAGAAGTATTGTGTCAGAAATCCAAGTTATCCAGTTGGGTAACGGAGCGATTGGTTGGGGTGGATCGAAATATATGATGATCGTTCGGGGGTAAGGGTGGTTATCAACGAATTTCACCGATTCGGCTGAGCGAATATCGGGAAACTAGCCAAGCATGCAATGCCCAGCAAAGATTAGAGTGCATAATTTTGTGTCAGTGTCGCAACTTGGTTGGGGATTACGCATAGGATCGAAGGATCCCGGATGATGAGCTACGTACAAGGCTCCACATCTTGCGGCCAAGCAAGGTGATCGATCGGAGGCGGAAGTTGTGCGGGCTGATTCTTATGAATAAGGAATTGAAAGAGCGCGCGCAGCGGAATTGGAGTAGTAGAGTAGAGGGGGTGAAGCCTTCCAGAGACAAGTCACGAAAGAAGGATGAGTGGGGAGTTGAAACTCAAGGACATCGCTTGGTGTTTAAGGTGCCCGTATTCTTTATAGCAGGTGAATGTAAGGAGGACAATAGGGGAAGCACGAAGGTCCATGGCGACGAGACAGTCAAGACAAGGAACTTTTGAAGTTCGAAGTGATTGACCGATGCGTGAATCCCACGGGTGCCCATTTGGGCGCGCTTGGGTGGATCGTCCAGTATCATCACAAGAACAAGAGCAGCCGAATGATCTGGCCGCACTTTCTGCTGAGCCTGAGGATTCTGCATGTATTATCCATAAGGCATTGTAGATATGTCTAGCTGTGTTGAGAGTAATAAAGGGTTCATTGTCGTCAGAAGAGCCTTGCAAGAGGGATTGTGTAAGGAATGGCATTAGTGCGCCTTAAGTGCCTCGTTACTAGGCTTACTTTCACCATTGTTCAGTACACAACGTTTAGAACTGACTATGTATTGGGTCAAACGTACTTCCAACAAAGGGAGAGTAAGATTCATTTCGGACTGACTAGGTAGAGTAGACCACTGATTGTGTGTAGATCACCTCGAGGAGGCCCCATGACGTGAATCCACTAAGTATTGCTACGAGACCCTTCTCTCTGATCCTGCATGGCGTATGATTTGACGGGTCAACCCAAAAACTTGGAGTTGATTGGAATTGGCACCGGCTCGCTGGCAATAGAACCAAACAAATGCTCATCGTTGCCAACAACGATGAGAAACCATAAAGGCTTCCATTGGCGCATTATATGAAAGGCTTATCTATTTAATACCGACTCCAAGGAGCCGAATCGTGGATTTGCTGCGAAGAAGCCGCCAAGACCATAATGCGAAATATGTTGTGGTCGTCCTTCACGACCAGCTCGTTCCGTGTGCCAGGCGTCAGCGCGGCGGGTGCGTGGCCGGGGGGCATAAGCCTCCGAGTTTCTCCACTACGACGAAATCGGCACCAAAAAGCCCGTCATACCGCCTTGCAGCTCTTCACAAGCTCACAAGCCTTTGTCGCACGCTTCCAGCATCGAGCCTCGAGTCCTCCGCTCTTTTCGTTTTTGTCCTATAACTTGGGGGAGGACATACCCTGACATCCCTCGCTCAACTGCGCAGCAGACCCCTTCGAGCCTCGAGCCTTGGTTCCTTCCTACCGCAGCCGACTTTTTTCTGTTTACCCTTATCAGAAGGCAACCCGAGTGCGAGGACCCGATCGTCTGTGAGTCGTTAATGGGTTGTTGTCCCTGCTTTCTCCGCAGTATTGGGGCATTGCTAACAGCCGATCTTCTTTCTTCATACTATTCGATGCCATGGTCACTGCTGGGTGCAACGTGAATGGTTTCATTGATCCTATTACCCAAATTGTCTGCGTCGTTGCGTTTCTCGGCATCAACCATCAGGTTGCACTCTTGCTTGCACCATTCCGGCAAATCCATCTCACTCCTCCGTGTCACATCGTTGCGAACCAACTCGCCGATCTGAGGGAGGGAACTACCATTCATATTATTCATCTTTTGGGCCAACAATTCTATTTTCTCTCTGTCAAATCAATCAGAGTCGTGACTGTTGTTGTGTGCGCCTGTTTGGGCTCAATACCAGCGGTGCGCCGTTGATCTCTCTCATAAGGGCCACCACCACTTCCCTCCCCTACCGGTCCCTCCCTTTTCGCCCTCCTTTTTCGTGCTTTTCTGGACGCCGGTCGTCCGTCTCTCTTCTCTCTACCTTTCTTTTTTCTGGGGTTTGTGTTCTGGACTGCTTGCTTTCTGTCTGTCTGCCATCATCGACACATCAATTGGGTTGATCTCATAGTCTTCCGTCAGACACATTCGAGCTATCCTTCCCCTCTACCCCACACACCACCTTTCACCCCTAGCTCTGACATCACCGCTAGCATCTCTGCTTGACGCTCTTTGCATCCTTACTGTCCTTCCAGCCTCCCGCATCATCTCGTCACATAGTTCATTTCCCATCATCATCGCCGTCTCCGTTACCGCGGTCTCGTCACCATAATCACCAACACACAACCCATCATGTTTTCCAACAACATTCCAATTCCCCACGGCGATCTATCCCTCGCTTTGCCGGTTCCCAGTATTTCCGTCACCATGGTAAATGACCTGGACCACCCTGGCCGTGATGGCATGGCCGCAGGACCATTTGGTCTGAAAAGCATCCGTGACATTGAGCATGTTCATGTTCCGGCCAAGGGCAACAACGCTAAGCATGTTCCGCCCAAGATCCACATTTCTCGTCCCCTTCCTACACCCGTTGCTCGGGATGCCGTCCTCGAGCAAGAAGTCGTGATCCCTTCTTCTGAGTGGTTTGACCATGATTCACCCTCTGACGAGTCTTCTTCCTCTGACTCTGAGGATGATTCTGAGGAGGAAGTCATCAAGAAGACTTCTCTTCCTGTTGTCGAGCCCCTCCGCCTGAAGGCTGCTCCCATTACGGCTCAACAGCCCACTATCAGCATCATCTCCCTCCCTCAACTGCCCGCGAGTGCGTTCAACGCGAAACAAACCTTCCTTCGCCATCCTCACTCTCCCCGCCTCTCGAGCCCTCTGAGCCCACGCATCCCTATTCCTCCTGCGCCTGCTGCTCGTGCCAAAGTCGCTGCCCCTGCTCCCGCTCCTGTCCCCAGCCCCAAGTTGCTGAGCCCCAACCCCCGAGGGCGCCGCGTTGGTATGCTCGGCATGCCACCCAAGTCTCCCTTCTCGCCCCTCCGCCACTCATTTGTCCCCCAAGAGGTCGACGATGACGATGAGGAGGAGGAAGAGGAATGTGAACTCGAGCTTGAATTAGACCTTGATTCTGAGCCTGAAGAGCAAGAGCCCGTGCAGGTTCAGCCCCGACAGCAGGAGGTTTCGCCCATCTCTGCAAAGAGCAATAGCCCCACCTCAGTCCTTCCCGAGGACAAGAAGGGGCTTCCCCGTGCGCGGTTTGAGGGGATCCTCAAGTCGTCAAGGGAGCGCAAGGAGAGGCGTGATCGCGAAGAGAGGGAAGCGAGGGAGGCAGCCGCAGCAGCGGCGGGCGTCGTCCTGTCGCATTCTATCCCTTCTGCCCCAGCTCCTGCTCTTGCTGCTGCGGGCTTGGCGTCGAGCCCTGCTCCCAGCCCTCGCTCTGCGAAGCCCACTCCCCCGCCGATGCGTATCCAGACGACGGGCCTTAGCCTCAACCTGAACTTGATGGCCCTGGCTGTTGGAGCGGGACTGGGAATGGTCCCACCCCCGTTGAAGAGCGCTGGAGGGAAGAAGACTGGTGATCTGCGAAGGGACGTGTTCTTCAAAGCCCATGGTACGTATTCATGTCATTTGTTATATTTGTTTTGCTCTTATTGATCTCACCTGGTTGAGCAGAGGAACGCCAACGCCAGTCCTTCCTTTCTCGCCTGCTCGCTACCCCCTCTTCTTCGCCCACTACGCTTACCACCCCCGTGACGCCTCCTGACTCTCCCGCTGAGTTCCATTACACGCTCCCCAGCCCTGGGCTCGTCTCGCCCCTTGCTTGCTTCGAGAACCTCAACAACGCTCTGAGCCCTGGAAACTCCAGCGTTGAAGGATGGGGCGAATGGGATCGTGTCGAGACTGTCAACTGGGCCAAGGAGGCTGCCGCTACTTCTGGCGAGACTGCACCAGAGGACGATGAGGATGACTGGTCGAGTCCACCCGCAAGGGTTGAGGAGGTGCTCGGCGGGCTCGCGGCGCTGCAGCAGCAGATCCACAAGCCTCGCCTTGCTCCTATTACCTCGCCTACTTCCACCAGCCCCGTCTCTGCCTCTCCTCAAAAGCAGAAGCACAACCACCTCCCGATTGGGATGGTGAATGGCAAAGTCGCTATCCCCATTCCTACTCTCCCGCATACCCCCAGCCGTACTCGCTTGCGCACTCCTATGCATATGAACGCTCCTGCTACTAGTGCGCTCACCCCTGCGACGCTCGGGAGGACGCCTGTTACTGCAGCTCTTCCGATGGGCAGGGAGGTCGTGCCACCCAGGAGGGGCGCGAGCTTGATGCGCAACGCTCACTTGCACCAAAACGCTATCCCTCCTCGCACTGCTTCGAATCTCCAGCAGTCTTCGCCACTCGCGACCACCCCCAAGACTAGCCTCCCTGCTCCTCCCCGCCAGCACACCCGCCCTGCTCCTCTGGCTCTGGCCATCCCGGCACGCTCGAGCAACAACACTGCTGCCGCTCCAACGCCAGCAGCTGTGACCCGTGCGAACACTATGAACCAGAGGAACAGGATGAGCAACGGTGCGTTGCCGTCGTTGATGGAGATCAGTGAGCGCCTGGCTGCCAAGTCGCCTACTGTGCCTTCTCCCGTCTCCAGGTTCCCTGCCAAGGAGGACGCCGTTGCGTCGAAGAGGCGTGCTGCTGCGTTCCCGGGCTTCCTTCGCCAGGCTGCCCCCGTTAAGCCTATTGTTGCTAAGGAGCAGGACGAGCCTGCGATCCCAGCGATCGTGCTCACCTCGCCCATGTCGCCACTCTCCCCGCTCTCGCCTTCTTCCAAGGTGTCAGCTGGATACGCCCTGCAGCGCCTCGCTAACGCCCCGGCTCCTTCCAAGACCTCGACCGGCCCCAAGGACCCCGTGCTCACTCTCCCTCCTGCGCGCCCCAAGTCCGTCGAGATCGAAGTTGAGCGCAAGCAGCGCGGTAGCGCGATGGTCGCACGTCTCGCCCACCGGAGGAACTCGAGTGATAGTGCCAAGGAGGCTCTCGATATGGCGAAGAAGGTGGAGCTGAAGGAGGATAACGTGAGGAGTCCTGCCTACGGGTGGTTCTAAAAAACGTAGACGCGTGTTGGTTTCTTTCTCTGTTGGTTTTTTCTGGTAACCCCCCTGTGGACTGTTGATGTGTACTTTTTTGTGAGATGTTGTCGCCTCCCCTCACTGTTGGATGGATGGATGCTCCCTCCAATGCAATAGCGTCATTTGTTCGTTCTATCGCTCGTCCTCTTATAAGGATAAGCTGCTTGCTGTAACAGGCTGGTCCTGCATGCTAGCCTTTCGCTGTTAGCTGTGGCTCTCAGCAGTTCACAATCCCCACCCCCTCATACAACTGCATTTAGCTCTCAGCTATCTACATACATACATTCATATACATTCATGGTCTCTCGATTCGAGACATCATCGCATGCATTACTATAGTTCGGCTTCATTGGACCGATGAGTGAGTGCCTGTTACATCTTTGAGCCCATCAAATGAGGATGGCAACAGGACACACATGTGAAGCGTCAACGACCATCTATCTTTTCTGGCCAAGCCATCTTGTAGATCCTATTGTGGACTCGAAAGATCATCATTAGCACACATCATTAGCTAGTTCTCCATCAAACTTGTGTGTATTGTATCGGATCTTCATAAGTACGAGGGGGCAGGAGGACCTCAAGGGTGTATCATCCACCTCTCTCGCATACCCCCACATCAATAGCACTTGGCTGCGCCTCGTGTCTCGCCTTTGTGCGCCTATATCCTGTAATAGCTAGTGTTGCTGCCTGATCACCCGTGTATCCTTACTTGCTGCAATCCGGTTCGAATTTTCGCTACTATCGCAACGACACCACCCGACGCCAAATCACGATCGCACGACTGTCACCCGCATCCCTCTCCTCCTCGCCGTCTCTCTTCATCCACACTCTCCTCCTCGCATAGACCAAGCCTCGCGAACGCTGCCCCAGTGCTCGTATTGATCAAGAAACCCATTTGCGCATCATTACACGCGCATTCATACGGCCATAGATTAGGACCCTCTCCATACTCAAAAGAGCCTAATCAATCAATTCCCAAACCAACTCAATCAACTCCGCGACGACCGTGACCGTATCTCCGACTTCCAACACCACAACAACCCATCCTTCCCTCTACTACTCCACTCTCCCCTTTTCTACCCCACTACCTTTCTATCACAATGTCGAATATGGGCGAAGATGGCCAGCGCGCAATCAAGTGTGTCGTCGTCGGTGATGGTGCAGTTGGGAAGGTCCGTTGCTCTCCTCTCCCCTCTCGTCCTTTTCTCGTCCCGCTTTCGCCCGCGCATGCGCTCTTGAGCTGACCAGCTTCTCTTCTTCTACCGCCCTTTCACTCTCTCCCTTTCCGCGGTTGACGTTCGCGTGTGTGTGTGGTGTCAATCACACAACCTGCCGCCTGGTGGTGATGCGGGTTGATCTGTGATGATGACCTGGTCGATTTTTCTGGCGCCGCGCACTCGCTCGTGCTGTATGGACTCTTTTATTATTCATTTTTCGACGCTGCTCTGCACCTTGATTCCTTATCTGTGGGAATACTGATGATGGGTCATGATGTATTGCGCGTTGCGTTGTCGTGCACCTCCATCATCATCGGTCGGCGGGCACACTCTCTATACCACCTCTGGCACCACCACTATCGCCGTGATTAGACCTGTCTGCTGATATCGTACACCACCAATGCCTTCCCGGGAGAATACGTCCCAACTGGTCAGTCTTTCATCCGGATTAGTCGTTTTGCATTCCTGCATAGCATATTACCTTTACCACCCCTTTCTCCTTCCGCTCCATTCCTTGTAATTTCTCTCGTTCGAATGATTTACTGACTAATATCGTTCTCTTTTGGTTGCCCTAATCCCACTCTGGAAACGCTAACCACGCTCCGGTTACAAAATAAACCATTGCGACTACTGCAACCGAACCCAACGAATTGACTCAAAACAGTGTTCGACAACTACTCTGCAAATGTCATGGTGGATGGCAAGACCATTTCACTCGGCCTCTGGGATACCGCCGGTCAAGAAGATTACGATCGTCTCCGCCCACTGTCGTATCCCCAGACCGACGTCTTCTTGATCTGCTTCTCTCTCGTCAGCCCGCCCAGCTTCGAGAACGTTAGGACAAAGGTCAGTTCCTCTGCCAAGCCATGGTGTGCTAAGCCTTGTTTCGGGTTGACTGACTCGTTGCTCTGCGCCTCCCTTTCTCCGCACGCTTGCTTTTTTTCTCTCTCCCTGCTTTTTTGCAAATGCGATGGTTTGACATCCTATAGTGGCACCCTGAGATCAGCCATCACGCACCGGGCGTTCCGACCGTGCTTGTAGGGACAAAGGTTGATTTGCGCGAGGATCCTGCGACAATTGACAAGCTGCGTGAGAGGTATGTCGCGCATTCTACTCACCTTGCCTGTTTGGATTTCTCCGTGCTTTGAATGAGGTACTAATGATTCGTTTCAGGCGGATGCAGCCCATCTCGTTCCAGGGCGGCAAGTCGATGGCTGCTGATATCGGTGCCGTCAAGTACCTCGAGTGCTCGGCTCTGACGCAGAAGGGCCTCAAGGCCGTGTTCGATGAGGGTATCCGCGCAGTCTGTGAGTTACTATTCCTACGCACTTATTTAAACCACCGTGAGTGCTAAATTCTGCGTTTTCCCCAGTGCATCCTGCGCCGAAAGCCCAGAAGAAGAAATCTGGTGGCTGCATCATTGTGTAAAAACAAAATATTTGTATCCTTGCGCCTGCGACCCCAGAATCATAATCTTCATGCCCACTAAACAAGCCTACCCTCTTCCCCGTCTCTGCGCGCACGCTTCCGCTGACAAGATGGCGGAAACTTCCTTCCATCCTGACTGTGCGGGTCCATCTCGAAACCCTACAAAGAACAGCGCAACTGTTCTTCTCCCATCCTACTTTCTTGGTTCAACTTCCTACCCTTGTGTCACACCTAAACATATGATATCGTTTCCTCTCTGTTTTTCTGTCTTCCTCTACCTCTCTTCCTAAACCCTCTCCTATCTCGTCTATATACTCACTCAGCTCGGTCGTCCGGGATCTCGTTCGTGTGTGTGTTTCTTTATGACATTTGACACGATTTGTATTTGGATGATCCTTTCCTTGGGGCCTGGTGGTTCCTTTCCTTTGAGCGGTCTGGTCTAGCCTTCCAAGAAGCGCGACCACAACCAGCACTGGGAACTTGGAGCGCAGGTTACATGACCACGACCAACGAACGAATTGTAATTTACGAGATGAATGTCACCATCGTTACATTTCCAATGCGAGCTGTGAAGACTTGCACAATGAGCGCGGTTGCTGGGAAGCACCTTTAACTAATGTGGGGACAATGACTGGAGGCTAGATTCGCTCCTGGGATGCACCCATTGAGCCAAATACTGGCTACATAACGGGGGAATCCGCTAGGCACGGGCGCCTTTTAGCATGCATGGGGGCCCAGGTCCAGCGGGGAGCGACAACCGGAAATTTAGTTATTTATTTTACCCCAACTCCGATTCTGATCAGAGCGAGGACTCAGGAATGACCAGGCATTCAATGGGAAATGTATCACGCCTATATAGACTGTTTCGTGATCGTCGTCGCTGGCCTTGCTCCGGATTCTCCCATGCGGCACATTTGTGGGCGCGCGAAATTGACGCCCACGTCATATTCATTCTTTTTCCTGACATCGTCGTTGAGCTACGACGATGAGGGGTGCGGGATTGCTAGGAGAATGGGCGGTATACGATGGCATGAGCAACTTGTAGAAGCACCAAGAGGAATTTGAATTTTATATAAGTTTTGATCAGCTGTGATTGTGTTTCCAGGCGCTCGAGTAAACAAAGGGCTGGAGGCGATGCCATCCCGCTCTAACTACTCGATAAAGAACTCTACAAAAATCATGATTATACACTGGGGAGGATTTTTGGACGACCTTCTCAAGCACACGCGGTCATTGGCCTATAAAATTCTCAAGAAAATAGCTGGTCTCGTGCCATTTGTTTACTTGTATGTTATTGTTTATGCTTGTGACGTGACATCTTTCTCCTTTCTCCTCGTGCTCTCCGCAAGGCCCACCTACGTCGAAACGCGTCCAAAACCTCTTTCTCCGCCACTTTTTTCGACTATTATCTATCAAAACGAATGGATGGATCTCCCGAAGCAGTCTCGGGCCCTTCTTCGCAGCCTACGATCAAGCCGGCGCCAATGAAAAACGCGTCAATACCCCCATACATCCCTCGATCCTCGACAGTAAGTGGCACAAACGCGTACAGTGGCTCTCGCAGTGGACTCATATGGCATGGTAGATCGAGATGTACACCAATCTGGCGGCGACAGGCTCCGCCAAGGCGCCATCAGCGCAGGCCAAAGCCACTGAGACATCCTCAGCCGCGTCGCGTTTCGTGAATCCGTACGTCAATGCAGCGGTCGCGCGGCCTCGCACAGACGCTCTAGCCCGCTCGGTGTCAGAGCGCTCGCTGCTGGGGCCGTCATCTTCATCCTTATCCCCGCCATCAGCACCGCCGCCTGTGAAAGCAACCACCTCTGGCCTCGTGTCGGGGTCTCGTCCCACCCATCCCACGACGACAACGACGCGTCCGCCTTTCACTAAATCGCGCTCCGTCTCCTCCTCAAGTGCCAGCACGCAGCAGAAACGCGCCGCCGCTGCTGACCCCGACTATCGCCCTGATGGGCGCGGCGCTACCGGAGGTGTGGCTGCGTCGGCGTCCAGCTCAGCGCATAACAGTAGTGGTAGCACGCGCGTGCGTTCACGTCCTCCTAAGGCTCAGACAAACCCTCCGCCTGGGCCCGACACGACCTGGATACCGAAGAATCTCGCGGGCAAGATGCAGTTCTCGGACTTTCAGCCTGGCGAGTACCTCGACCGTAACGACTGGGGTCCCGGGATGAAATTCCCTGATAACCTTGACCCCCCTCCGGGTTTGGAGACTCTCCGGTGCTTATTTTGCGAAAAGCAGTATGCTGGTGTGAATGCCAGAAGCATGTGGCGCAGACATGTTGCTCATAAGCATGACGTCGTGCTGGCTGGCGCTAAGAATACCGCCGGCAGCTCTGGCCCTCGCTCGCGGTCGCGCAAGAAGGGCGGAGTCTACGGCGTTGGACCTCCGCGTAAGTCTAGGTTTGATCACTGAGATTGATGCGAGCATCTGACAATCATTTCCAATTCATGTTCCTTTTTTAGGCCGAGCCAACGCCCGCCGCACTGCGCGCGAAGAAGAAACCGCCAAGGTACATGACGTTGCTGACGATAGTGATGAAGATGACGAAGAAATGGATGAGGATGAATTCCTCGCGGACGAGTCCATGGTCGTTGACCAGGAGAATGAAGCGTCTGATCCGGAGAGTGACTTCGAGTTCGATCCTCCCCCCACGACGCTGCCTTCGGCTGAGCCAGCTGTTCCTGAACTCCCTACGGCTGAACATAAAGGTCCTGTGCTCGTCGCCGATGAAAAATGGGATGATGATGTGCCGAACTCGGTTCTCTACCCGTTCAGCCAACTGCCTCGTCCTGCACCCGCAACCGCATCAACATCAACTCCTGCTCCCCTCCGCCGCTCATTCTCGACTCCTGCGGGCGTAGAATCCATCTCCGCCTTCCTACTCCCTGCATTTGAAGCCGACACCCCCGTGAGCAGCAGTAAGGGCAAGGAGCGAGCGGCGGGTGAGCGAGTGGGTAGCCCTCCTGCGTCATATTCCTTTCGTTCGCACTCCGCCCTCGATCTCCAAGGGCCGTCGTTCCTCGGGCGTTCCTCAACCTCTACCTCCAGCTCCTCCCAGCCCCACTCCCACCCGCTCGCTGCATCATCATCGTCATCATCCTCAGATTCTGGAAATGGAACCACAGCATCCTCCCAGCAGTCCAACGCAGACTCAGGGGACGGGGCTGCTGGGGTCTTCGGACCCCCAAGAGGAGGTGAACAGCGAGACTTCTTCTCTGTCGCAGCCATGAAGAAGCACAAAGTGGCTCTCCTCCCAAGCATTACCCTCGCCGGGCCTGCTTCCTTGCGTGGCTCAAAGGGCATCCAAGATGTGTTCTCATCTCCGCCTGCCCCACGCATTTCTGGGGCCCCACGTTCGGGACTGACCCCACGATGGAAACCGGGCGCGAGCGGCCTCGCAGGCGAGTCATTCCTCGATGATAGCCCTCTTCGAGGCTTGTCCAGCAGACTGCCTAGTACCCCAGATAGGGGCCGCGCTTTGAACACTGTGACCCCTGCTCGATCAGATAGGAAGCGTTTGATGTCTGAGGAGACTCGACGCCAGTGGATGTCCATTCTTGATAGCCCTGGCCCGCTCGGTTTGGTGTCCTCTCCAGCTTCCCGCCTTCACAGTCACGCAACATCTATGTCCATCTCGTCATTAGCGGGCTCATTCATGGTTGATTCGTCGCCCGTACAGCCATTGGCGTCGGGCTCGTCCAAAGGCCGCTCATTCTTCATGCCTCCTCCGTCGAGCTCCCCAACTGCTGGCGGAAGTGGGAGTGGAGGAGAGGAGGTCAAGGAGAATGATGGTGACGCGCTTAACTCATCCACTTCCTCGCTCGCCTCTGTTCTTCGTGGTGGCTCTTCCGCGAGTGGAAGCACCGTTGGTGCAAGTGGGAACGGCGCCACCACGAACCATAGACGGATGCGCTCGCACTCGATGCTAGACACACCTGGGTCCTCCTTCAGCTTCATGACACGCCAATCCCCACGATACACCAACGGCTCCTACACCCGCAGCAGCAGCGTCGACATCGACAATTCTCTGTCTAGCTCCCTCTCCACGTCATTCGATGACGATCCCTTCCGTTCGCTGCATCTCAATCCATCTTCGACACCCTCATCCACCTTCCCCTGGGATCTTGATATGATTACGCGTCCTGCCATCCGTTCGCCAGGGATCTTGTTCACCAGCTCGAACAGCCCCTTCCGATTGAGTGGGTTGGGAGTGAAGCGTTCCAGAGAAGACGATGAAGAGGAAGATGACCTGCGTATGAATGCCTCGCCCACGAAGGGCAGCGGGTTGAGTGTTTTCGGTGGTCTGTCAGATGCGCTGGAGATCGATGCGTATGACTGGGACCGTGACATGAGCCCCGTGAAGAAGAGAGCAAAGACCTCTGCATAAAGGTTACATTTTCCACCATCACTTTCTATCCAAATCTGTTCCTATCCTCCTACTCATGCTTCGAACCTCACTTCCTACTCTGAATTTGTCGTTTTCCTGAATTGCCATCCGATCTCTCCATATCCTCGTAAATCTCAAAATAATCTCTACTTTCTTCCCCCTTACTACTCTGTTTTGACTACCTGTTTCCGTGGCTCTTTCTTCTCCTGTCTGATCTCTCATGCCTGTTCTTTTCACCATTTCGCACTATTTCGATCAAATCTTTCTCAGCAACGCTCTTTTGGGACGTTGCCTAGGGTCAATTTTGTTTGAATTTTTTCCTCCTTGGTTCTGCCCAATTCTCTTCTTGATTGAATGTTCTCCATTTGTTTCCTTTCCGTGTCTGCTGAACTGCCTGACTACTTCCTTTCCCCGCTTCCTCGTCCACCAGCCCAAGCTATTCCTATTCTATTGATCTCGATACTTTCCCTAGCTCATGAACACTGTAGCAACAACATTTGAATCATTTTTTGTTCCCGATCCTCTTGCTTCCTTATATGCAGTGCTGTCCATCCGCTTGGGTGGGTATTGAGAATGGCCCAGAGTATACAGCACTATTCTTCTGTAAATTGTTCTTTCCGATATGCTCATTTGCCTTCCAAGTAAGTAGTCCCATGCAAAATTTTCTTGCACCATATGGCGTGTAGCCGGTTTGTTTTGATGTTATTGAGCAGTGGATAAGTGCGTACATTGATGAGGAGAATGAGCCAGACGTGCAATGAGAAGAATGAGAAGAAATATCCAATGAATTTGCAAGAAACAGCCAGTCAGTTGCATTGATAAACGTAGTGAGTAGCAAGAAACGGTCAGAATCTTTGCTGGACGGGATCAATGATGGTGCCCATCTGAGTAGGAAACAACGTTTGTTAGCAAACCCTACTCGAAGCAGGGAATAAAGCACAGCGAAAGACTTGCCTTTTTGACGACCCTCGGAAGGGTCCCCTTCTGGAAGGATGTCCGGGTATTCCACTCGGGACCCACAGGGGTATCAAGGGACTTCTCAAACTGTGCCCTACTGGTGTATGGATGCGGGAGATCTCGGACAAGATACTTGCTCGCCTTCTTGTCCTTCTTCTCTGAGATGATGAGATGTGCTTTCCCTGCATCAGCGCGCGCCGTGGGAGCGATGCCAGGGACTTTCTTGATTAGCGATGGGTGTGGGGCGCGTTTTGATTTCTTCGTGCCCTTGCCGCCCCATGATCCCTGATGGATGATGATACGGGATCAGTTTGGACGCCAAGCAAATAAGATTATGAAAAGCATCTCACCCATCCTGCGAGTGTCATATCGATCTCTTTAGGTGCTGCAGCTTCGATCTCACGCTGTTTCCTAGCGTTGAATTCCTGGAACGAACAAACATGTTAGCTGGGTCGGACCAAGCACGGCAAATATTTCGGCCCACCTCAATCACGTTATCGCCAGCAAATGCCAGTGCAACAAGATCGCGCTGCTTGAATGCCTTGACGCCATTACTCCCCTGTGCTGGTGCGTCCTCATCCATTTCATCATCCGAGTCCTGGTATGCTCCATCGACCACAGTCGCTTTCTTCTTGCCCTTCGCCTTACTCTTTCCTGCGTTAGCTTTGGGTGCAGGTTCAGGTTCGGCAGGAGCCGGAATAAACCCTGCTTCAACATCCACGTCGATCTCCACGAGAGCATCGTCCGCTTCCCTATCAAGGGCATCCTGTGACCGCGCAAGTTGCTTCTTGAGGGCAGCTTGAGACTTCGCATCAGCACCACTGTCTTTCGACACTAAGGTTTCATTCCTCTTGCGTGACAATTTGGCTGTGGACGAGCCAACCGTGAGCCAGGGGTTTTCAACAGCTTTTGTAGTGACGGAGTTCGAGATAGAAGGTGGCAAAGCGAGGGGGGTGGTTTGCTGGAGAGCGGATGGCTTAATTTGAGGGGAATCATCGTGTGAGGATTTCAACGTGGTGCTGGACGCATCGGAGGGAGGAGGATGAGGTACCCGTTGGCTGGCTGGTCCGCGTGAAGATGACGGCTAACAGAACCTAGGATTTAGAGACATAGTTTAGACATAATATTGACAAAACTCACATCATCAGCGGTTGGGCGGAAGATCATCCGACCAGAATTTCCTTGAACGAGCATCGAATTGGATGGTTCCTCGTTGGCTGGAGTAGTGCCTTCAGCCCCACCGGTGAGCCCCAGAAGCTCGGCTCGGAAGTCATCAGCATCTGCTTGAGCAGCTCTGTCTTCTCTCGCAGCAGCCTCGCGCATGAACTTCATGTCAAGGATACCAGCCTTTTTCTTCTTCCCACTAGAAGCAGGAAGGCCAGAGGTATCAGCTCCCTCTGCAGCCAACTCCTCGAAGGCACGCCCAGTAATGTCTTCCACGTCTTGCTCAGGGTCGGAATCGGAATCAGGGGCCTCACCATCAGAGTCAAGGCCCTGGATCTTGCGCCTGAGCTGCTCGCCCCGCTCCAGCTGAGCATTCAGCTCTCTGCGCTGATCCACGTCGAGATCCTTGCCACGCGCCATCATCTGCTTGGCCCACTTGCCCGTATTTTTATGGCGCATGGTAGCCCGCTCCTTGGCCCTCTCCATCTCAAGCTTGAGGCGTTCCGCTTCAGCCGCCTCGGGGTCCAAGTTCGCTACCTCGTCCAGTGACAGCGCGTTCTTTTCGCGCGCCTTCTTCTGAATCTTCCGGTATGTTTTGGATTTGATTTTCGCAATCCGCTTCGCTTTGGCATCTGCTCGGAACATGAGCTCACGTGCGTGTCGCAATTCGGCGCGTCGTGCAGCAACTTCCTCTTTGGTGAGGTGTGCCATCTCAAGATCTTCTGTTTGCTCAATGTCGGATTCACGAAGCTTTGCAGATTTGAGCAGGCGATCCACAGCGCTTTCGAGCTCATTAGACGGCTAGGTGAGAGTTGGCGATGCGGATAGAAAACACGGTGGCAAGAAGGGTTCCAGACGAGAAATGAGTCAGCGTTATGATCGGAGCGTTCTGGAATGAATGATGTTTGCATACTTTGAAATTGCCCGATAGCTCAGATATAGAGGGTTGGGAGATCGGTGCCTTCTGAAGAGGGAAGGACAAATGCTCTGCCTATGTGTACGAGAAAATGTTAGGTTAGGCCGCCAAATACTGCGAGATAGTTAGGAGCGAACCTCTCGTATCCGCTTCATCGTCGGCGCCCACTTCTCGACTTCGACTTTGGTCGCATCGTACGCTGCCTGTCGATCGATTTTTTCTTGGGCACGAGTAGGAAGAGGTGCAGCAAGGGTATCAACTTTTGTCGACGCAAGAGCTCGAGCAGCCTTGTCGAGTGATACAGTTTTGGTTCCCGAGAGGGGCTGAAGGAGGTCATCCAAGCTCAGTTTACCTGCAAAAAGAAGCATTAGCATCAAAGTAATCGAGTATACATATGCCGAAGACGGTAAGCGGAGTGGAATTGACTCACTATCTCCCATAGCCCGAGCAGCAAACTCGCTTTCTGCACCGGCTTCCGTAAGCTCAGTGAGAGTGCGTCGCTTGCGTTTCCGAGTATTCGAGGCCGCAGTATCCTCCTCCAACTTTGATGCTTTACGCTTCTGCAGCGGTGTAAGATCGTCGATGAAACGATCCAGTTTCTCCAGTGCGTCATCTCCCTGAGACTCGTCATCAGAAAGAGCGAGGACGTCAGCTTCATCTTCATCGGCGTCCTCTTCCTCGTCTTCGTCTTCGTCCTCCTCATCCTCATCGTCGTCATTGTCGTCATCGTCGCCCTCGTTATTCGATTCGGAGCCTGAGACGGAGGCGGCAGCACCATCTTCCAGCATGGCAGATAATGATACGCCCTCGTCATCATCGACATCATCTTCGTCTTCATCGTCTTCATCCTCTGCGTCCTCGTCACCATCTTCCATTTCCTCATCTTCGTCCTCGTTCAGGTTGACATCCGGAAGAGTACCGAGAGGAGCACGATTCGGAGGGTCGCGGCGTTTTGATTTGGATGATTTCTTCTAACGACCGAAACAAGCATGATGATTGCATAGGTAAGACGCGTGAGACTATGCAGAAATGCTCGAGGTACTCACCGAATCGGCAAACTTGAAGTTGGCAAAGCGCTCCTCGTCACTTTCCCCCTCAAATGCCTCATCTGAATCGATGTCCTCGTCGTCCTCACTATCGACGACACCAAAGTCTCCCTCCATGTTTGCGGCAATCTTACGGCGAAGAGCCTCAACATCGCTGTCGACGTCATCAGCATCATCGTCGAGTCCCCGATGCTTAGAAGAAGTTTCTCCAACAAGCTCTTCTCTGTCTACTTTGAGTTCGACACGAGCCCTTTTGTTTTTTCCGGGTGCGTATTCATAGAGGTCATCTGAGGCTGGTTGTAGTGTAGATTTAGCCTTCTTTTCTTGACGTCTTTGATACCCAGAGACATTTCTCGAGACATTCGAAGCCTTTGAACGAGAGCCAGAGGGTTTTGCAGAGGAAAAGGCAGGACGGCCACCAGATCTCTTTGGGCCTGCCATAGAGTTGCACTGTCGGTGTACACACGCGCAAACATTGCCGATCCTCATATTGTTCAAGTCGCCTTGCGTCCACCCTCTTGAGCCATTGCATGGAAATTCCCTAAATACCTTATATTTCATATTTTCACCTACACCTCATACATGGCTTCTCTCTAAGTCTTGGTCGAGTCTTATCTATGCTGATCACTGTTCAAGTTGTGTGTAGCTCTGACTGGGGGTGCTTTGTCCCTTTGCGCCACTCTACTCTACCCAATATTTGTGAATACCCACCCTAATCCCACCTACCACAATTCAACAACGACGTCTGTGTGGTACAACTTCTGGAATTGTAACAGTGGTCTCAACGTTCCTGCCCACTCGCCATCATCGCGGTCCTTACCAGTCTAGTTGTTCGAATATGGCACTCCAAGTTACACCCTCCGGAACTGCGATGTCGTTGCTCAGGAAAAGATTCCAAACCATCCGAGAACTAGAAAGCCTTAGTAAGTATCCCTCTTTTTTACCGTAACCGCTCAACCACCTCAGCCACCTCATTGAATGTAATGTGTAGAGGATACCACTAAGCTGAGATTCAGACCCCGAAGAGAAGATCAGAAACGAACTCGAGAGGCTTTCGTCCGGACGGTTACCACTATCGGAAATGAAAGCATGGAAACATACCTCGTGAAGGAAGCTTCGGTCCAAACTCTGCCGACATCCGACGAAGTCTTCGAGAACTGGGAGGGTTGGACAGAAAGAAGCGGGACGCCTATGGACCCTGATAGACCAGAATCCCCTCCCCCTCCTCTTGTTTCCAATCTCGATCGAATTATGATCGAAGTCCAGGCAACAGCCAACGATGAGGAGGATGACGACTTCAGTACTGGATCGTCGATGCTCAACCCTCGTGTCGCTGCCGTGACCGCTGCCACCGCAAATTCAAGCCTTTCGCAAGACATCCTAGAGCCTACGCATATCCTGGTGGACTTTCCTAGCTTTGACAAATATCTTTTTGAAGACTCTGAGCCCTTCCCTGATATTACCCTCGAGCAGGCTCAACGGATGTCAAGAAGCGCTGATTTTATAAATCTCTGTGATCGATACGAAGAAGTGGCATCCGCTACAACACTGGCTGCCCCCGTCAACGATGCCATATGCAACATCCTGGCTCTCATCGCTCAGAACGCTGATCCATACGCGGTAGGAGATCATGCGGGTAGCGCACTGATATTCTCCAATTCTCCGTCCAGCATGATTCCAGAGCTCGGAGATGGGAGAGATCTATCGTCCTCCACATTCGCCGTCCATCGAGGAGCTGGTGTCTCACCACGCCAATTATTCTTGTGTTGGACATCACCCACTTCTCACCGGTCTTCCACTTCCGTCCTATCTTCGAAACGCAAGAGAGACGAGGATGATGTGGGGGATGACGAGATAGAGCATTATTGGAAAAGATCTCGCTCAGAGGGATCTACGGACGTACCTGCTACCTCCACCTCGCCATACGAGCCGCCTTCCCCTCTCCCACACCCAACTGGCTTGCAACCACTTAACGAGCCAATGGTCATTGACTCGTGCGAACCTCCTCCAATAGAAGTCAGCGATCCCGCTGAAATCATCCTTGAGCAGCATCCACACCGCCGTCATATCATCGCTGTTCTCTTCAACCACTCCACCATATCATTTAGTTACCTCGACCAAGCTGGATCCATCACTTCCACCCCTATCTCTATCCGGGACCCCCGCTTCGTTGCCTCAATCATGAGACTAATTGCAGGTGACCGGGCCTTAGCGGGCTACGAGACATGGCTCACACCTGCTATTCCTGTCAACAACAGAGACTCCCAAGGAATGATCCCCGCGGGTTCCCAAATAATACTCGGTCGCACTCAATATACTATCAGCTATGTGGTTGACGCCCTTGAATATGATTCCGCTATATACACCAACCTCTTCGTCGCACACCCCACCGGACCAGGCCCTACAAATCCGATTTCCAAACTCCTCATCAAATTCTCATACCAACCCTCTAACCTCCCTCGCGAAGACATTACCCTACGGCATCTCGCGAACAACACGCACGAGGATCGGATCATCCGGGTCTGCGGTGCATTTGTGCCTGTCAGGCTTTCTGACCCCCATAACTTCCGAGGAAAACTCCTCCCTGGTGGCGCAAACCGGCTCTATCGGGATCTCGAGCTGCGGGTCCTTATCCTTGGCGTCGTCGACCCCAGTGGCCCTATTCCATCAGGAGCACTCAGTCTAGATGCTGCAAGGGAAGTCCTCCCTGGTTTGGAGCATGTAATTCTGGAGCATTTGCCCGTGGAGGTTGTGGAAGATGGTGGTTGAACAGCGTGGGCCCCAAGCCCTGATCGTTGACCTGGCTCTTGAGTATGTTTTGAGTTAGTTCCAGGAGATTACTTGACTGGGTGTTGGCTCGGTTGAAATTTTGTATGAGTGGATGCCTGCCAAGGTGGCTAGTATTCCTTATTGATAATTTACATAAAGGGCGGAAAAATATGCCATCACGTTGCCCGCTTATCGGAGAGTCTCGGGTACTGCTCCGTCAAGCGCAATTTGCTACTAATATTGCTTTTTTCTTCTGCGAATTCATATGATACTGAACCCAGGACCATCAGGGATTCCTACGCCTTTCGCAGCTGTGATCGAGCGAACCAGCCCTGATCCCCACAACAATAAATCACGATTATATGAATTGTTACTATCGGTTGGCCTAGCCAAACACGATCATTCGGTAAGAACAAAAGGGTATATCTATGGAGCAGCGGGCGCGGCCCACGATCTAAACCTCTCAGAGGCCGGAATGAAATGAAGGAACGTGGAGAAAGTTTTGAAATGAGCGTTGCATATGCTCAGTTGATATGCTTTGGGTGGTGACGAGCAGCACGCTTGCCGGTGGCGGGGAGGCATTGAGAATACTATAGATCACGAGGAAAATCTGAGTGAATATCATCGCGAGCGCCAGTGAAGGACTACGTACCCAGTCATTGTTGTACTGGCAAGTACCTTCAGCGCAGGTTGTCGCGCCAGTCCAGTTGATGCCGCCACATTGGCCGTACTAAAAAAAGGGGGGGAAGTTAAAAGGCCGTTCATGGTATGACGAGGTTGTACACATACCAGAGGAGCGGCTGACGTCGAGGCTGGTGTGGAGCAGGAAGGAGCAGTCGAGCTCGAGGTGGAGAGAATATTAACCTGGCCTTGGCCCTCGAGGCATTGAGAGTACTGTAGTACCAGTGTGAGAAAAGGGGAGAGCGATGAAAGAAAGTTATACTGGACACACCCAATCGTTATTGTAGACACAAGTACCGACAGCGCAAGCAGTTGGACCGGTCCAGCCTATTCCACCACATTGGCCGTACTATTATACAACCCCGTATCGTTAGATCCCATGAACGGACGGATTTTGAATGTGCTAAGCATACCAGAGCAGCAAGGCCGGAGCCCGAGCTTGAGCTAGATGTGGACACGTGCGACGAGGTGGTGCTGGTAGAGGTGTGGGCAGTGGTCGAAGCAGCCTTGGTGGTCGTGCTGGAGGTGGTAGAAACGGCCTTGGTGGATGAGGATGTAGAGCTGTGGGTGCTGCTAGTGCTGCTGGTGCTGGGGGGTTTCGAAGTGGACGAGGTACCAGGGGCGATACCATCGTAGCACACGCATTGCGCCCAGTCATTCATCGCTGCGACCGGGCAGGTGACCTGCTCGTATTCGACAACTGGGTTGTCCCAAGTTCCATTGACGAGCGTGGTGGACATGATGTCGAAGTGGGCGCCATAACCATAATTATTGGTAGCACCGACAGCCGGGCACCAAACTTCATTACCATTATGCGGGCACAACTATTCGTGACGGTCCGGCGATCCGAGAAGGTCAGCTGCATAATTACTGACGCAAGGAAAAGTCTACTCACGTTCGTGACCATCACGATGATAGACTCTCCTGCCCCGGCGGTACTCCCGCAAGTAGAGCAGCCCGAGTAGCCTTGGTTAGTCAGCTGGATAGCAAAAATTGAGCCAGGTATCGCCATGTTATGATTAACCTCCTTACCTTGTAGCATACACCACAACCAGCCCCACACCAGCTGCTGTTATCAGCATCAAAGAGTACCTGGGAACCACTTGAATCGGGATTCAGCCTAGGCCAGGGAATATCGCCATGCGAGCAAAAGATACTTACGCCGCAGTGTACACGCCAGGGGCGATCTCGTACTGCCAACTGAAGGCCGAATTTACACCACAACCGCAAGCGCCTGGATTCAGGATAATTAGCCTCACCTCGGCAATGGTGAGCCCGAGAGCTACTAACCTTCTTGCCCATCGCTGTAACGCTAGTGTAGGAAATGAGATTTGTCAGAAGATTTTAGCCCGGGAGGCGGGAAAGAAGGGACTAACAGTGGTTGTCGCAAGAGCAGCGAACGCGGGCGCAGCAAGCAAAGAAAGTGTGGAAAGAATGTGGAACATCGACATGGCCAGCACCAGTGAGAGGAGAGTAAGTTGGATGGAGATCGTAAACACGACCGCCGCCCTTTATAGAGAAGCAGCACGTGAATCATACGGAACGGGACCAATCCAAGGCACGGAGCGCCGTCGTTGGCATGTGGATGCTCCGCGTGGTCTTGGAGACGAACCCTGGGCGCCCTACCAACAAGGCAGATAATGGGCGAGCCTAATTAGTACCTTATCCCATGGCATCCCTGGCCGACACGAAATGAGAGAAAACACAGATTGTGCCCTTGGAAACGATGGAGAAATTATAGCAACCGTCAGAAAATGGCAGGTCGAAATAAGGTATTTCAAGCGGCTCAGAAAGTAACCTCGGAAAAATTCAGCGGCCGCCGCT
The DNA here is from genome assembly GCA_015039315.1 of Clavulina sp. PMI_390. NCBI lineage: Eukaryota > Fungi > Basidiomycota > Agaricomycetes > Cantharellales > Hydnaceae > Clavulina > Clavulina sp. PMI_390. Next base: position 28,849 of record WIDE01000055.1, read on the forward strand.
TGGACATATGGTGATTTGAAAAGAAAAAGAGTGAGAGCATGAACGGGCGCTGAGTCGCTGCCCGATTGTGGAGCCGTAACAACAGTCTCCAAGACGGATTCAGGGACAGTTCGTTGCTGCTAATAACTGAGGGTACGATTAAGTGCTGGCTGAAAGTAATTAGACGTTAATGAGGTTTTGGGACCCCGTCACTTGGGAAAATGTTACGCGGGTGGCTCAGAAGCGAGAGACTAGATTTGCGACATGAGCTGTACTGTATAAAGAGCGGGAAAAGGGTCTAGGGAAAGATTCAGCTTCTAGTAGAGTTTTGGCGTGGACAAGTAAGAACTGTGAAATAAGTGAAAGCTCGCTGTTTGAAGGTGTTACGGTTTGGTTAGGCAAGTTTGGACAGCCGCCGACAGCACTGGGTTACTGAGCACCAATGGATCGTCGTCAGTCTTTTTGTAGCAGGGGTTTCTGTCCCCCTCTGAGCATACTCTGTATTATTTCATAGAAAAAACCCCTGTTTGCTTGACCGAGGGAAATGGGATTCTCCTTTGGGCCACCTGTATGCCGCTTCTATCGCCTCGCATAGCGCCACAATCGAGTTCAAAGAATAAATCATAGATCGCCAATGCGCTCGTTCCGGCGGCCTTAATTTTATCGACAGGCTGCCTGTGGAAGTGCTAACTGAAATATTCTTGTGGCACTCCGCTTGTTGTTCAGTCCATGTCATTCGCCTCTTGTTGACATGCCGTCGATGGTGGACCGTGCTGATGAATACCCCTTACTTCTGGTCTCTGATTCACTGGGATATGAGGCTGCCTGATCAAGGTATCAGCCGAGTGACCACTTTCCTTGCGAGGTCTGGGGAAGTTCCCCTCAGCTTCTTCATCACAGCCCATAACAAACTTTCTGGCCCGCGCTTCCGACAAGCAGCGAGCATGTTCTCACCGTTTGAGGGCTATTTATATCGTGTTCATAATATTACCTTCGATATCACCCGGGATCAGGCGCTGCTTCGGGCTTGGTTCCCTCTCTTAGAGAGCTTTGGCAACCTCAAGTACATCGAGATCTTTCAGCAAAGGTTCAGGGCCAATGAACTCTCACCGTTCAATGCCTCCCTAATAGAGCACTCACAATTGCGTCAGCTTCGTTCCTTGACCATCCCGCACCCACCTCCTCCCCTACCACGCGCTCTCGACAACGTCAACAGAGACACATTACACGAACTCCATCTTGGAGTTTCAGAGTCTTCCATCTTCACCCATCTCCGAGAGTTTCAACAAATTACTTCCCTGACATTAGAGTTTATCTCTTTTTCAGGCACTCTTGACACAAATGCCATGGAATGTCCCAACTTACGGTACCTGCGTGTGACTGGTTTTATCCAGGAGTACCTGCCATTGGGGCTGCCCCGATCCTTCCCTATACTTGAGACTCTCATTTTCGAGGGGACTTCCCAGCCGACATATCGCGAACCCCGCTCATCGACGTCTCAAATGAACTCTGATCATATACTCTCGAATCTTCGGATTTGATGCATCTCTGGGTTGTCGGCGTCGGCGGTAACTGATTTCCTGCAATATTACGACACACCAAGGCTTCAAGTCTTTCATATGATGGCCAGATCGTCCTTGGCCTTTAGCCTTCGGTCCGTGGTAGATCCCCACCCCAGACTGCGGTGCTTTTCGTATTGGCCACTCGCCTCAGATTCTTTGTGGTCAGATCGCTGGGGTGGAGACTCGGAAAAATTCATGGTGGAGCTGTGGGCTGCCTTGAAGCCTTCGGATGGGTCTCCCCAACTTTACATGGAGCTCGGGGTCGTTGGGAGAGGTGCATGGAAATGCCAATGGGAAGCATCTCGGGTGCGGCCCATGTTGGAAACGTTGTTTAGTGAGGAATATAATGCGGGTTATCTTCAGTTTGTTGAGCATCTAGGAAATGTCTCTCCAACGGAGCGCTTCCTCACCATGTTAGAGCAGGATCCTTCATTCTGGGTCCCGTAAAAGTCTCTTACTTCCTACACTAGTCCTCAACGTACTACTGTACGTAATTGTCCCAGCTTCGGCAAGAGATTCGTCCTAGGAACCACATTGTTGGTGAAGTCTTGGTTTTGGTTCGTACCCATTTTTGTTATGAGAGTCGATAGGAAGTGTATAGTAATCCATAGAATACAGAATGATCATAAAGTCGAACAACAGCACACCAATTACGCATACTATGACGGAACCTTGGTCAGAACTAAGCCCAGAAGTGATTGTGAGATACAACTCACTCGTGTAAACGTATTCATAGTCAAGAACGTCTCTTTCGCTGGCTTCGCGTCTTTCTTCTGATAGAGACTTGCCACTGCCGAGCTCATCGAGCTCTTTCGTCGTTTCTCCTCTTCGGCCAATTCCTGAGCGACCTTCTTATTCACCCCTGCAAAAGCAGCATTCGTACTTGGCGCTGGGAGAGCGGATGCTCCCTCCGCATCATCAGCCTTGGATTTCTTCCCCTTTTTTGCTGCTTTTGATGAGTCAGCCCCAGATGCAGCTGCTGAGTCCTCAGCCTTCCGCTTCTTGGAGGCTTTTGCCGCCTTGGCGGCAGCTCTTGAGGCTAGCATCGCGTCTCGCAGCTTTAAAGCTTGCTCGCCAGTTGGGTTGATGGGGCGGACATCATTGACTTTATCGAACTTCTCTCCGCATTGAGGGCAAATATCGCGTGCAGTGGAGGGACTCGCTTCCCCTTCCGATGATGGAGGGGTCGAGGATGACGATGAGGAATCGGATGTAGAAAGAGTTTTCAGTCCGGCAGCGGAGAATACATCGCCGCATGTCGTGATGTAGACAAACGGCGTTTGGCCGGACATCTCTCGAAGGGTGAGAGGACAAATAAACCTTGCGTGTCGCCTGCCGAGGTCGGCATCGGTTTCTGTGCGTTTGGAGGGGTTTGGGGTAAACTTGAGGGTTTTGACGTCCTAATAATAAGAAAGTGAGAAGATGAGGTACGGAATGTGGAAGTGATGAGTTCACAGTATACCTTGATTGTACGAATATGGCCGCAGATTCTTTCTCCGTCGCCATAAGCGCTCTTGTCAACCAGGTACTCAAGGATAGCATCTTTGATGTACAGCTTTCCTAGCTCGCAAGAGACTATGGGCTCCTCGAGATCTTTCTAACAGTACGGACGTCAGGATAGGGCTTTCATGGCAAATAGAAATAGGAGTGTTACCTTCGACAGAGCGCAGTAAAACCATGCGGCAATGGTTTGGTTATTCTTATCTGCCTGCTCGGCCTGGAGTGCATATCTGATTATTTGCCTAGTATATGAATATTTAGCAATGACCCACGAACCTTGGCCTTCGTCTTCACAAGGTCACGACGATCTGGGATACTGGAGCACGAAGATACGTTAGCACACGATGGAGCACAACAGAGGTAGCTACGAACCTTCCGCCATCATTACCCATGACGAGTCAAAGTCGTAGATTAAAAGGAGCTGGTGACGAAGATCCACCAACTATTTAGGCGGTTCAAACTCTTGGGAGGGAGTCAGAGAGCAAGTAGGGCACAAACACCCCAAACGAAAGGTTACGAGTCAGGTCCCGGTGGTTTATTTCCCTAAAATTTCGTTCACACGAAGGCTGGGATAGTGATAGACGTCGAGAGACACAGCCCAAGGGGAGAATGGAGCAGGCACAAGTGAATGGTAAGCAGAGACAAGCAAATGTCAATAAAGGCCAAACACCGCCCCATTCCTAGCCAGAGGAAGACAACCCAATTACACTCATATGAACGAATCGATTCCAACTCGTAGTGTCGCCGAGAGCCTCGGGTTCCCCCCAGGCTACTTCTCTATTCGCTCCATGTCCACAGGAAAATACTGGGACATACATGGCAATTTCGATGCTGACGGAACGCTCGTATACCTGTGGAGAGAGAAAGAGAAATCTCTGGTCGAAGGTCTGCATCCTCATATGTAAAAGTGTGGCAGTCGAATCTTTGATTACCATTCTGATCCTGAAACGTAATATGAACCTTAATGAATACCCTCCTAGATTTGAGAGATCCACGGGCCGATAATCAGGTTATATATAAGACCCTCGGGCTTGAAATGGCTCTGATGCATCGATTCTTAGGTCTTCTTCGTCGACTATACTGGGGCTCTATGTTCAAAAGCTTCTGGACACGCAATAGATGTAGAAGGTACGATTCTACCGAGCCGCTCGCGGAGGTCCCATATTCGTGATCATGCTAATGGCAATCATCTAATGGTACCTCAAGATGGGCATGTTGTTCTTCGGCGACACCGCCCGATGACTTTCCCCTTCCCTAACGCCTATTCCCATCCCCTGCCTCGCTTTGCGTACGATTCTTCTTCTGGGAACCTTCACGTACGGTTCAACTATGATCCTGCGTACCCTCTGCCCTCATCATCCCCCTCGATGGTTTGGCAGGAAAAACAATACCTTGTGTCGAGTATCCCCAAGCGGAAGCCACCAACTGTCTTCGACAACGCCGCCCAGTTCTTCTCTGATGCCGTGTCCGTGATTGCTGCCCCAGTCAGTGGTGTCCCTGCCACACCACATCCTGATGATAACGGAGAATTCGACTTACGGGAAAACGAAATAATGGAGGAAGAAAGGGGGGTGGAGAATGACGCTGATGATAGCCCTGATATCGCACGAGACATCTGTGTGCTATCGCTCCCTTTCGGCACCGATTCCCGCGGTAGTCCTGCGGCGAGAGAGAGAAGACGATGGGAGATCTTGCCGATCACGAAAGGGAAAGCAACATTCCGTGCTCCAGCCCGAACATGAATGGATCATGATTAGGAACTAAGGAAAATATAATAAAGTTTTCAGCCGCAGAACTCCCACCCAGGTCAACAAATTGTTTTCTAGTTATCTATCGGAGCCTCTAGCGTTAGCGTGTTGATTGTACCTGTTGACAATCGCCTCAATTGCTTCCGAGGTCAAGATGTCTCCGTCCTCCTGCTGGCTGGCAGATCGCCATGCGTCTCGAGATCTGATGACTCCAGGAACCATATCAAGCTCTATTATCAGTTCACATGGTGGCTGCGCTGCAGTGAATGTAGCAACAGTCGGACCGTGGGGGCTTGACTTTTGGGGAGGGGAGTGCCACCTGATCTCATGTCCTACTGGAGCCAATAGACCCGGACCGCAGCTATTCGCTGGCATCCATCGGATTCACCGACACTGTCCCATCTTATTTGAAGGTCGTTTGACCTAGAGAACTCGGCGCTGTTCTCTTCCTGCTGTTGGATCTAAATTTAGCTTGGGGGTTGTGCAACAACTCCACTACTCATCTCTCTCTGTGCTCTATCCACCGAAATGGCCCCTTCAGACCCCATTTGCGGACCGCTTAGCCACCCTTTTTCCCCGTCTTCCGCCAGATTATGTATAAATATCAAGCCAAGACGCCAAGACGACTCCAAGACGCCAAGACGACTCCTCGAGGAGCCTCATCTGACTGTATTCTTCTTTCGACGTTGACCAATTGAGCATGGCTTCTATGTTCCTGATTAAACTAGCTACCACGCTCGCGGCCCTATCAATACTCCAATCCTCCTTAGCGAATCCTCTGCCTTCTTACTTCAACACTACCGGAGAGGAGCCTCCTCGCATCGGCAAGAAGTGCACGGGTACTATTAATTCTGCCGCTTCCGTTGCGGCCGCGGTGGAATGTACTACCATCGTCATCGGTGAGATATTGCATTTGGATATTCCAATGGACTGTTAAGCGCAAGAATACTGTTGACTGATGTCGTCAAATAGAGGCGTTCACCATGACCGAGGGCAGTAAGTGGCAGGTACTTCATTGGCATGAATCCAGCACTCACAAGGGTTTCAAGCTACTCTGACCATTGCCGCTCCCACCGGAGCTACAATCACGATGCAGGGAAGCATCACCTTCCCCTACTATGTAGGTAGTCCTGTAGGGGCTTCACTATCCTACTCACACTCCCCTGTTTATTTCGATAGCAATGGGCTGGCCCTCTGATGGTCGTCACAGGCACATCTGTGACCTTTGATGGAGGGGGTTACCAGTTGATCGGGAACGGCTTGTCATACTGGGCGAGTCCTTTGATACTCACGCCGGCCTCGAAGCATGCGTTTGCTTGTACTAATATCTTACTGGGATAGGACGGCCTCGGAGGTAGTGGTGGAAAGACTAAGCCTGCACCTCTTCTTCGTATCAATCACAGTGGAACGTTCAAGAACGTGAACATTCTGGATGCACCTATGCGCGGAGTCGCTATCGGCGGTGCGTCAATCACAGTTTCGAACGTCAACGTCGATAATAGTACGTTACGCAAGGCTCTTCTACGTGATGAGTAAAATTGGACTAATAAACTCGCGTGCATTTAGGTGCTGGCGACGCCAGTACTTTAGGGGCAAACACCGACGGCTTTGACGTGTCATCTGATGGGCCAGTGACAATTGAGGATTGCAGCGTACATACTCAAGTGCGACCTTATCTCTATTCCTGATCTTCGAAGGCTTGAGGTCGGTAATGACTGGCTCTAGGACGATTGCTTGGCCATTAACCGTGGTAATGAAATCACATTCACAGTGGGTTCATCAATTGCCTGATTCTTCTATGTTGACCGCTTATGTCGCATCTGCAGGGGAACACATGTGCTGGACCTAATCATGGCATCTCGATCGGGAGTATCACCAGTGATACGACCGTTAGCAACGTCGTCATTTCGAACAATGTTATGACTGACGGCGTCAACGGATTTCGCATCAAGACTGACGAGGTCGCCACTGATTCCTATGTTACTACCGTTACATACAGGTACGTCCGCTTTTCGTATTGCTACCAGGGATCGAGCATATGAGTGACGGAATTATGCTTAACACAAATCCAAAGCGGAAACAAACTCTCGGGTATCACGGGATACGGGGTGTTGATCGACCAAAGCTACCCCTCCGTCCTCGGAACGCCTGGCACTGGCGTTATCGTCTCTGGCATCTCATTCACCGGAACTAATACCATTGCGGTCACTTCCACCGCGAAGCGTCTCGAGATCAACTGCGGGTCGACGACCTCCTGCCCTGGGTGAGTCAATATGCCTCTCATCCTCGTAGTTCGAGTTATAGGGGGTTTATAAGCAGCCCAGTGGGAAACACGATGACTGAAGCTGCAACGGTCTTCATCTAGCACATGGAATCTCGCTGGCTTGGATATCACAGGTGGCTCTGCCGGTGCAATCAAGAATGTCGTAGTACGTCTCTCTGATACCTTGACATCATGATTGGTGCTTTGGACCAGTTCAATCATCTGACTCAAAACGTCGGCTTGGTAGGTATCTGGCGGCACTTATTAGACCACGCTCTCCGATGAATACGACCCTACCACTATTTGGAAACTATATCGTATCATTTTCGACCCGCCTAACTTCTACGCATATGTGTGTATTTCTCTGTAACTCTTCGACGCAAACATTCCAGTTGCGCGAAAAAATTGGTTGATTCAGATGTGGTGTTGCTCACGGCTTCCGTCGGTTCGCTTAAATTGGGCTCCTTTAAAGAAATTCCTAAACGCACTATTGCTAGCGCATAGTATCTGTCGGAAGCTTGCGGAAGCTTGCAAAGAAACCGATTCCCTGAGCAGATGGTGCACCAATCTTGACCGCATGGCCTATGCTGCGCGTGTGCCCCATTCAGGCGATGGAGACAGTTCTATACATCGTGACGCCCTACATTCAAGACAACCGATAAACGCAACTCCTTGAACGGTCGCATTTGTCTCTCTCGTAAAGCTCAAGACAATCTCAGTCATCTTTGGAACAAATAGTGATTCGACCAGAGTACTCATGTCTTCTTCTGTATTAATCAACTTCCTAGGAGCCTATTATCGCCGTAGGTGGCCAATAGTCATTCAGGGCCGCGCTAGATAGTTTAGATCTGCCTGGCTCTGGAGTGACACAAGGTTTTTACCGTTACAGTAAGTTGAACGGTTTTCCAACAGTGTTTACGCCCAAAGGTCAGCGTATGTCGGATTTAGTTGCTACTATGCGGCGCAAAGTTAGTCACACTCAGTATTGGTATAATTTCCGAGCTGTAGGTAACGACCTTTGCCCAGTCCTGATAGGAGAGTTGGGGGTATGGCGCTTGCCGTCGCTTCCGATCCTCACCCCTCGTCGCACCATGCGATATTCTGAGTGGCTCATTTTTGCTCCAGCCCTACACCATACACTGCTATCACTGATCTCGCTCATAGGCATGTCTATTTCAATCCCTAACGATATCCATTGGCTTCACTCTCGTCAGTGTTCCGGTCCCGGCGCTCCGGAGGACGTCAATTTACACCGAGCCCCGGTCTGGTGAGAGCAAGAGCCCCTTATAGCATCATTTTATGTTGGAATATCCTCAGTCGAATCTCCTTGCTGGCTGGCACTGATTTTATTCTCCGACACTTCGCTGTTCGGTATGAAACTAGTTAAACTTAGCCAAGTTGGCTTGCCCTTTCCTGTTCTCAGACCTATATTTAGAACCCACCAGTGGTGCTACCCGACTCTGATTCCTTCCTTCGAGGACTCCTATTCGTTGCTCTCTCTATCTACCGAAATGGTGGCTTTGAACTCCATGCACGGGCCGTCCCCTCCCTCCTTCTCTCCGTTTTGCCGTGGGCTACGTATAAATATTGAGCCAGGCGATCTCGAGTGGCCTTTGAGGCTCCTCACCTAACACTGTTCTACTCCTTACACCGAAGATCAATCATGGCTATCATCTCCCTGATCAAAGGAGCTGTTACCACTGCTATGCTGGCAACTCTCCCCTCCGTTTTGGCCAACCCCCTGCCTTCTTATTTCAACGCAACTGGAGAAGCGCCCCCTCGTATCGGCAAAAAGTGCACGGGTACGATCAATTCTGCTGCGTCCGTGGCAGCTGCTGTAGAATGCACAACGATCATCATTGGTGTGTCCTATGGAGCCGATCACTCTGTGGTAGAACATCATCTGACGGGTGTTTCCTTACAGAGGCATTCACTATGACAGAAGGCAGTAAGTAAACGATGTCAAAACAAAATGTGTACAAGTTTAATCAACGCTTTCTCTAGCTACACTGACTATTGCTGCTCCCGCTGGAGCTACGATCACCATGCAAGGAAGTATTACCTTCCCTTACTACGTGAGTACGACGGCATTTTAGCTTCAAAATTCTCATCGTGCTCCATCATCATTCGATAGCAATGGGCGGGTCCTCTTATGGTTGTGTCTGGCAGTTCCATCACCTTTGACGGCGGAGGTTACCAGCTAATCGGCAATGGGTTGTCATACTGGGTCAGCTCCTTTTGCAAAATTGTGGGTTTAATTTCCCTGTGTTTCACTCAATGCCATGCGGTCGTCTAGGACGGCCTTGGAGGCAGCGGTGGAAAGACCAAACCCGCACCCATGTTAGAGATTAACAACAGCGGAACCTTTAAGAACGTCAACCTGCTCGACGCACCCATGCGAGGCGTCGCAATCAACGGAGCCTCGCTTGTAGTCTCGAATGTTAACGTCGACAATAGTATGTGTAATGATCGTCTAATCTGACGGTTCACGCCTGACAAGGCGACTCGATATCCAGGTGCAGGTGATGCAAGCGACTTGGGCGCAAACACTGATGGCTTCGACGTGGCCACCAATGGGCCATTGACCATCGAAAATAGTAGTGTTCATACTCAGGTACAGTTTCTCGAGTTGCTCAGAGCCTCGTACTGAGTGTAGGGTAAAAAATCCTAGGATGACTGTTTGGCTATTAACCGTGGTAACGACATCACTTTCACCGTGGGGCCATTTTCTACTGTATCTGTCTAATCCATTGGTTACTGACCTAACTGTGTTAGGGAAACACGTGCGCTGGTCCTAACCATGGGATCTCAATCGGGAGCATCAACAGTGATACCACTGTTAGCAACGTAGTCATTTCCAACAATGTGATGACCGATGGGGTCAACGGATTCCGCATCAAAACGGATGCCACTGCGACGGACTCATACGTTACCACAGTCACCTACAGGTGCGGATTTGCTTTCCACATAGTTCTGGGGATGAACAATTGGAGTAACGTTATTCTGACGGTTGTCTATTCAAAGTGGAAATACCCTCTCGGGCATTACGAGCTATGGCGTGCTCATCGATCAAAGCTATCCCTCTACTCTGGGCACCCCTGGCACCGGTGTTATCATCTCCGGCATCTCCTTCACTGGCACTAACACCGTTGCAGTCGCCTCAACTGCAAAGCGTCTTGAGATTAACTGTGGATCTACGACGTCGTGCCCTGGGTGAGTTAGTCTTCCCGCGAGGAATAACCTGCTAGGTTTATGCATGAACGTGCCGACTGAACCTTCTGCGATCTCCGATCTAGCACATGGAACCTAGCTGGCCTAGATATCACGGGTGGATCTGCCGGTGCGATCAAGAACGCAGTGGTACGTCTCTCCGATCACTTGGAGCTGTGTGTGACCAATGCTCTAGATCAGTCCAGCCATCTGACCCTAAGTATTGTTCCAATAGGTGTCCGGTGGTACCTATTAATAAACGCGTGCCGATGTATACTCGTTTATCTCCATTTGGAGGTAACATCGTTCTATATGCCAATCAACTTGATTTGTGCATAAACATTTGTTTGAGCTCTATTCCATTGAACTATCACAACATCAGCCCTTCAGCGCAGTGAAACCCCGCTCAGACTAATTGTGTGCTGTCCAATGCTCTGTCGATCTAGTCCCCTTTGACACAATCCGGAGACCTCTCGACTCCACAATCGCCAATTACTTCATTTCGTCAACAGCCTCCGAGCTTGCGTAAAAAAGGCTACATGACCAGAGCGGCCCGACTCCAGCGCCGTATCTTTGTGTGGAGTCTACGCAGAAGCCCAAAGTGATGGAAGTTTCTCCTGGAGTCATTCACTCGCCACTGCCCTCGTAACGTTTTCTGATTGGTTCGTTCTATCTGAATCCTTTTGATTCGATCACAGTGGTGTGGCGATATGTCAGCACTCATCATCAACCCTATTGCTTGAAGGTAAGTTCACCAAAGATTCAACAGTGGCTGGACTACAACATTCTCAGTATTGCATTCCTCTCATTTGGTCCACAACCGACATGTTTTGGGGCAATTGGTTTGGCTCGACGAAAAATATACATTTCCAGGTTTAGGACTACAGCGCATGGGTTGACTTACGACGACATTGTGGCAAAACTCTTGGCACCTGTGGTTGCAAACTCGTTGCTCACAAACTTCGCGGGCTCTTTTACTGGAGCTAAGCGAATGCCACTCCACCTCATCTGCGCCTAGAAGCTCTGTACTGCTTGGGAATCCTGACCCTTCAGGTTCTTTGCTGGCACTGATACAAAATCACCGAGCGTATACCCTCCAACCTGTACGCGAAGACTAACGGCTCTGGAAGCCCCTCTAATCCACCGAGATGGCCCCAACGCGCGGACCGGCTATTCCCACGGAGGGGTTCCAGTGCCTATATATAAAGATGGACCAGTGCCAAGAGTTTAGGTACGATCCATTCGCCCGATCTTGCTACCACCGACAGACAAACCATGGCCGCTCTATCTCTGATTCGAGCGACTGCGCTACTTGCCGCCTTTTCGCTGTTGCCACCAATGATGGCCAACCCTCTGCCTTCCTACTTCAATGCTACTGGACAGGAGCCACCTCGTATTGGCAAAAAATGCACGGGTACGATCAATTCTGCTGCTTCCGTCGCAGCGGCCGTGGAATGCACAACAATCGTCATTGGTAAGTGCATCACCTTCGAGCATTGGAGGTACCATTGGGTTTACAATTTTCTGCACTGGTCCCGGCGACCCCGTGCAGAGGCATTCACGATGACCGCAGGCAGTAAGTTGAGGCAGCTGCACAATCGGCTATTCGAATATGAATATAACCTTCTCAGCTACCCTCACGATCTCTGCTCCTACCGGAGCCACAATCACCATGCAAGGGAGTATCACCTTCCCTTACTATGTAAGCTGACCAGCACTTCTGTCCCGATTCCTCACTCAAATTGTATCGGCCGTTCATAGCAATGGGCAGGCCCTCTCATGGTGGTGAAAGGCACTTCTATCACCTTTGATGGTGGAGGCTATCAACTCATCGGAAATGGTTTATCGTACTGGGTGAGTACTCATATGTTGATGGATCTCTCTGTTCTCTCTGTTACTTTTCCCACTGCTCATAAAATGGAATAGGACGGACTGGGGGGTAGTGGTGGAAAGACTAAGCCTGCGCCCATGTTGGTGCTTGATAACAGCGGGACATTCAAGAATGTCAACCTTCTCAACGCGCCAATGCGAGGTGTCGCTATTAATGGTGCCTCGCTTGTTGTTTCGAATGTTAACGTTGATAACAGTATGTGTCATAACCAGATAATTTGATCACGCGCGCCTTATTAAAAGGGCTTTATCTCTAGGCGCGGGCGATGCTGCTGGTCTGGGTGCTAACACAGATGGCTTCGATGTGGCTAGTAGCGGGCCACTGACTATTGAGAACAGTAGCGTTCATACTCAGGTTCGTTTTGCCTGGCGCTCGTTGATCGTCACATGCTTAGACTACTATTTGTCTGAGTATAGGATGACTGCTTGGCCATCAACGGTGGTAACGCCATTACATTCACCGTATAGTTCCTTCCTAGTCCTTTGCCATTCCCAGTTGGACACTGACGAGACGATTCCAGGGAAACACATGCGCTGGCCCCAATCATGGTATCTCGATCGGTAGCGTCAACAGCGGCACGACTGTTAGCAATATAGTCATTTCAAATAACAAGATGACTGCTGGGGGCAATGGGTTCCGCATCAAAACCGTTGCCACTGCTACGAATGCTTACGTCACTGGGGTAACCTATAGGTTCGTATTCAAGCCATTTCTTTCATCCTTTCGTCCTCCCATCGTCTCCAGTCACTCGACGTGGTTGTCGGCTGATGCATGGCATCATTATTTTATAGCGGCAATACCCTCTCTGGCATCACGGGTTATGGCGTTCTTATCGATGAGAGCTATCCCTCCGTTCTTGGCACACCTGGCACTGGTGTGATCATCTCTGGCATCTCGTTCACCGGCACCAACACAATCGCTGTTACGTCGACTGCAAAACGTCTCGAAATCAACTGTGGCTCGACGACCTCGTGCCCTGGGTAAGTCATCAGGGCCCATATTCTCTCAGGCTATGATATAGGGAATGTGTGAGAGGCCAGATAGCGAATGCAATTACTGAAGCTCTCCTGTCTTTGATCCAGGACCTGGAATCTTGCCGGCTTAGACATCACGGGTGGCTCTGCTGGTGCAATCAAGAACGCAGTAGTACGTCTCCCTGAATACTTGCTATGCTGGTTGATGCTCTGGTCCAGTCTAATCATTTGACCCCAAACACCATCTTGATAGGTATCGGGTGGCACTTATTAAACCATACTCACCGATGGAGACGCGCTTACCTCCATTTGGAAACGATATCACCTCGTCTTCAAGATAGTTGACTTCTGCGCCAAACTATTCTTGTTTCGTTTGCTCAAGCATCCTGGCTCTGCAAAAAATTCGCTGGTTCAGACATGGCCATGCTTAAGGCCTCTTTGGATTGGTCACGATGACAGAATCAGCAACCTTCTCCTTTCCTAAAAGACTAAGTTTGTCACAAGCTCGCGGAAATTCTCGGAGAGTGACTGCCTAAGGATTTGAGAAGCCAATCTCAACATCAGGACCTGTGCTGAGCAAGTTCATCACCTAAGTAGCTGAGGAGGCACAAAGACCAATGCGCCAGATGCAAGATACCGAAATCAGTCACTTCCCCGAAGAACCACATTTGCCTCTCCAAAAACTCGAGCTTTATCCCAGTTGCCTCAGGGGGAAGATAATATTTTATTCATTTCTTTTTCTATGTGGATAGATATCTCCAACGATTTTTGACCTTCATATTCGAAGGCCGATCGCTCAGAAGCGTGCCAACTTGTTTGACTTTCTCTAGCTTTATGCTCATACCAGCTCTTGACTGGTGCGGTGCCACGCACGACCCCCAGCCCCTACAACACCGGAACCACGAACCAGCTAACGAGGTCAAAAAAGAACAAAAAAGTGTACACCCTCCCTGGCACTCGGTGAAGCGGTAACATTGAAGTTTGCATCTTGAGCATCTTGAGTCGACTAATCGAGCGAGGAAATCCCGCAGCGAACGCAAGCCATCTCAACCTCAGTTATATCATCAATTGCAGCCTGAACCCCTCGCAAACACAGCGGGATCGATAAACCCGCTTCCATCTAGTAGTGTGCGGTACGGATCTCCAAAGCAGAGGCTTCAAGTGAGAAAAAGGGGCGTCATGTCAAAGCAGGGTGTCCTTCATGTCCTTAGCTGTCTGCGCAACGATGGACGTGCCACTAATGACAAGTCGCTTCACAATGAACCATAAGATGTTTACGATGATGCTTACAATCTCGGCTTGTGCTATCATAACCGAATCTGGACACGAGGAATATCTCAAGGAAAGATGTGATCCCTTAGTTGATCGATTCTACTACAGACTAAGGGGTCGGCTCCCCACAATAATCTCAGCTCATGTAGACTCGAAGACCGCTGTTAGGAACCGGCCCATTTCCAGCTGAGTATCCTCCCTCTTTACGTAATATCACGACGGAAAAGCCCAAGCGGTCGCAATGCATATGGAGGAAAGAGGGTGATGGCTCGAGCCCCCCAGTCCCCTCAACCCGAACTCGGGCAGTGACGTCACAAGTGCCACTGGAGGATAGCTGGTGGGGATATGCGCAGATGCAGCAATATCTGGCATGTTTTTCCGATTCTTCATCGAAGCGACGACACGAGGTTTATATACGCCTAGCGCACAAATAATATACTGAACAGTGCCACAGTTGGCAAACCAATCCAATAATTGAATCTGGCAAGCAGCCTAGAAAATAACGTGTTATCAAAAGGGCCGTAATAAAGGAAGTAAAGAGACAATCGATGATTATCCTGCACATACGAAGTTACGAAAAATACGAGGGGCGACGAAGAAGTCGTGCTTGGCTCTATTATGATCGAGGCGGGGTTGCAAAATTTGCTTGCGGCTACTTGATGACCTAGCCTTGTGGCACGACCTCTCATCAGCACGTCCAAAAATAAGTCATTTGCATCCACTGTGGCATTTCCGCCAACTCCTCTACCATCCTCTAGCATAAATCAATAAATCGGATCTACCCTTGTGCTTCTAGTGCGCCAAATCCTTCACTAAACTTTCGATAAGATCTCCACATGTTCTAATGATAACCCTATGACAATGTGGCAGCTTGATCAGCCGTCACTTTCATGGGTGCTCCAGACTCCATTAATACAACCTTCCCTTCCACAACTCCCCACCTAAATTCTTACGGGCTGTCCATCGTGTCAACACCGCAAGATGGGAGAGGTGTCTATGCCAACTCTCCCATACCTGCAGGAACGCTGATCGAAGTATCCCCGGTGCTTATATTCCATAGAGAGGAATATACTACCCATGGTCAGCACACGCTCCTCGATTCCTACACCTTCATCTGGCGGGACCAAAGAAAAGGTGGTGAGAAGGCCTGGGCCCTAGCCCTTGGACTAGGTATTGACATTCTCCTCTCTCCTTGCGGGTTGGATCCGAACTGATATCGTGCCCCATAATACTCAGGGTCCCTGTTTAACCACTCAGCAACTCCTAATGTCTCATACATTCGTGACTATGCCACCATGTCGATCCGGTACACAACAAGTCGCTCAATCACGCCTGGGGAACAACTGTTTATTTCCTATGGCAGAGAAGAAGACCTTTGGTGGAATAAGGACTCTGATAGGCCACCTCCGGTCGCGGAGGATGAGCCGGATGCATGGAGTATGATGCTTGGCATGAGTATGGATTGAAAAGCCCCTAATACACTTATAGAGGCTCACTAGGACGGAAGGGAATAGAGTATGCTCGGGATAGTGGAAAGTAAAGGAATTTTGGTTAAGAAATAGACCATATCCTGGGGCATCCCTGCAGCCGTCTCAAGCTATCATGATACATCATGTAGATATGGGTAGAGAACTGAAGGCATAAGTGGGGTTACACAAGGGCTGAATATGCAGTGCCGCGCTTGGCACTGAAACTCCACGATGACAGCACGGGGGTATTAGATGCGATCAACCCTGGTAATATTAATAATATTAATCTCAAGTCATCCAGTTATGATCGAGTAATCCTCGCGCGTAAGATGTTGGATTAGCTAATCACATAGGCATCATTGTGGCTAGCTAGCTAGCTAGGACTTATAGACAATCTAATTAAAACGCTCAACGGGTGGTCAGCAATCAAAATCTAGTGTGCCAGCTAAACTCGTTCAAGACCCTCCAGCTCAGTTAATGGAGGAGGTAGTGAAGCCGGTCAGGCTTATAACCAAGTCCATATTCCGGATTATGAATGGAAATGAGACTTCAAACCGCCGCCGGATTAATGGAGGAGTGATAGCCGCAGAGCTCTCTTTGATCCATGATTAGCGAACATGAGAGCTTCGTCAAGGAACGGCAAGTACGTTTAGCGAAACAGGTTTCCATATTGGCCCATCAGCCTCCTATGATACTGCATGCTGCGAGGTGGCAATTATTTCTCGGATAGGAGTGGATGGTCGCTAGGTGTGGCTAGGGTAGGGGAGGAGGGCGTAACAAATTGAGACGAGGCAGACAAGTGGAAGTGTGAGTGATATGATAGGTATAGAAATAGAAATAGCCCCACCGGACGATATAACCGCTTCGAAAGTGGTCGAGATTCAAGAACGATACCGCTTACAACTATAACGACATTGTGTTGGTATTGGGAGCTCCTCTCCCTCTCACGTATTGGCAAGACCCCGGGGTTTGTGCCCGGCCGATCTTCTGATATTGAGGGTATTCACCTCGTGTGGATTTTGCAAAAGTACCCTCTCAGATCCCAAAATCTTGATCAATTGATGTGTGTCAGTAGGCTTCCAGCGGTCAGAGCATATATAGAGATTGAGATTGAGGGGAAGTGGTGCTTTGTGAAATGACCATATCTGCTTGATCTGTTCTTGAAATCCTGGCGAATGGAGACAAAGACTGTGTTTCAAGAAAAGCAGCACACAGCTGCTAGCCTATTTTCACTTGATACACGGCTCAACAGTGAGCTTGACCATTCTCATTCTTCAATATAGCCTGTCATCCGTACCTTCATTGCGTCCAGCCAAGAGAGTATGAATATATTGAGCTATACTAGACGAAAGCAACGTGAACCACAGGCAAATGGATAGTAGCAAGGCGGGATAGTGTAGAGTGACGGGGCTGGAGCAAAATAGTGATATGCAATTCAAGATTGGGGAAAACAAGATAGCTGTGGGGCCGATGAAAAAGTTGATGATAAAGGCTGGGAGACAAGATCTGAGGCAAGCAGAGAAGGGCCGTATCGGGAATTGGTTTACATGCGTAATGGGCTTGGTCCAACCTTGGCCTTGCGAGTTTTAGTTTGTGAAGGTCCCGCACGGTTGCCTCCTTTGGTTCTGGGACGCAACGCTTCCCCCCGTTCAATTTGTTGCCGACGGGGTTTCTTTTTCTTGGAATGACGCGCAGGATTATTGTTCTCCATCCCTGAGTCATCAACATCATCAGGCGCAGCGAACAGCTGCTTACCCCCAAGTTTGTCCTTTGTGGCCGGAATCTTACTGTTAAGCTCTTTCACTAATGGGTGATCCTCCCAAATGGTCCATCGATATTCATACCATCTGTAGTGCTGCTTATTGAGGATGTTTATGGCAGCGCTACTCTAGCAGAAAGACCCATGAATCAACAAATTGGTGCAGGAGGAAGGAGGTCAATTAAGATGTCATATCATGCATTATAAGAGGAAGACTGACTTGTTCTTCCCAATCCTCCCGAGTCAAAGGACGACCAAGCCACCCTATAGTAAATTCCCGGAATACAAGCGCAACATCAAGGGCTCCATCCTTGTCGCGATCTTGGAGGCCAAACTGTGGCCCAAGGGCTGCCGAATCCCCTTCTAACAGTAAGAGGAATTTTTCCACAGTGTTGATCCCCCTGAGATCAACTTGTCGTCCATTGTCCTTTCCAGGACGGATATGGTCTTCACTTGGATCTTCTAACTTTGCCTTGTTCTCAACAATAAATCCAAGCATAGCCGCAACGGCGTACGGCAATGCATACTCCGCCCAGCGTGAGCAGAAGTCTGGGTCTGGATATGGGGACACCAGAACAACCCAGGATTCTTCCACCTCAATCCATAAGCGAAACTCGTCAAACTGGAATATGTCAGCAGGCCCCATAGTTGCCCGCATGCTTGGCTCGTGTTTGGGCTGCACTGCCGGCTTCTCAGCTGAACCAGCCGGAATTTCGTGCTCCTTGAGCCCGCGCTGAAAGGTTGCCGCTATAAAGAGGTTATATGGTTTTCTGTCTTTTTTGATCACGCCGTCGTTTGTTCGGCCAAGATCTCGGCCCAGAACATCCAGAGCATCAAAGTGGAAAGAGTTGGCAGGAGCGCAGTCCTCATCACAAACAATAATAAAGTCTGTGGCATGACGATGAGGAAGACCAGGGTCTCGAGACTTGATCTCATCTGTCTCGAAGAGCAAGTCCCGAAACTCCTCTGCAGGACGCTGCGGGTACGCTCTGCTGAACGGAACGGGGATAGCACCCGCCGCGGGAGGGGGAGTACGGCCCAGGGGAGTGAGAGTGCGGTTGTAAATACGTTCCTTCACCTAATTATTCACGCAAAAAGAATACATGATGATACAAGTCAGTCTATATTAGACACGGCGAGAATGGGTTGCAGCGAGTACCAAGTTTGCCGGCAAACGAGACGACATCAGGACTCCGAATATCCCAGATTGCGTGCTTGAGATTTACACAGATTAGCGCCCTAGACTAGAGATGTCGGCAACGAGAGCCTTTAACCTCAACAGTGGAGAGGCGCTTGGACGAGATAAATTTCAAATGAACGAATAACAGTGAACAACAGTGATTTTGCTAACTCCGAGAGCGAGCTTAAGTATAAATCCAAAATTAAGACCCACAGATCGCCGTGTAATCAGTATGGTATGTGAGAGAGACTAAATATTGCAGTGCGGAGGATGTACCACAGGTTACCCGTCCCGTCTCCGCGACTGATTCAAT
The DNA here is from genome assembly GCA_015039315.1 of Clavulina sp. PMI_390. Taxonomy (NCBI): domain Eukaryota; kingdom Fungi; phylum Basidiomycota; class Agaricomycetes; order Cantharellales; family Hydnaceae; genus Clavulina; species Clavulina sp. PMI_390. The sequence goes on from WIDE01000055.1 coordinate 47,969, forward strand.
TTTTGGATATGCTGACAGTTAACCAGAAACCAAGCTCGGAATAGTATATGATAAGTGCAGCCAGAAGTGATCGAAGAATCACATCACAGGCTACGATCTTAACTTTTATGTGTCTTGCAGCGTTCTCAAGAGCCCGTGGGCGACGCGGAGGCCGCAGCAGACGAGTTGTTTGGAAAACACTCACCAAAGGGTTTGCGATCCTTTGATCACTACAGGCCCAACTTTCGGATGAGTTATAAAATTTTCACGACACCACGGTGTTATTTGACCGGGAACCTACAGAATATCCGGAATATCGGCCATATCTATGGACATGGTAGTTGGATAGCTCTAAAGGAATCACCCGGGTTAAAGACTCCAAGACAAACGACTAGGACAAATAGTAGCGGAATATGTAGATTAGAGTTTCAAGGATTCCATAGCGGAATTGAGTGTGTCTTTGATAAGCTCAGGAGAGTCCTCTGACAAAGCAATGAGAACGGGCATTGATACCATTAGTTCCAAGGCAAATCGTGGAGCTTGACTACTCACTCCATGCTGGGTATACGGTCGTCATGCCAGTAAGGAAGTCAAGAAGAACTTCGATGGAATGACAATACTCGGTGGAAATCGTCGGGTTTTCTTCAGCGTCAAATCTCTTCAGTTCGTGAGCGAAGATCCGAATAGCATTCATCATGTGAGTCTAGCATTGTATCGGGCCGTGTTAGACTGGGCCATCCAAGCAAAGGAAAATCGCACTAACCATTGGCATGAGAGAGGCCTGGAGATTGTAGAGATGTTTGTGCACTCGAAGCTGTTTGCATATATCCACCAGCTTTTGCACAGCGCGAAGCATCTCACTTCTCGCGTTTTGCATCTTTCCCAGCATAGAGACTGTAAAGAATAGTTGAGCTCCCGTATAGCGTTGCATGAGAGAGAAGGACATCAGAGTTCGAGTTAGCGATCGCGTCTGAGAGAGAAGGAATTCTAGCATCATGGAAGCGAATGAAGGACTGGAGGAGCTGGAAGAAAGTTTCGTGTCCGATTGGTCGACTCTCTGGGTTATTGAGACTAAAATTAGGAATTCAGTAATGAGGAGATAGAGAAAGCCCACATACTGTGAAAAGAGAGGGCAAAAACAGTCACTTCGACGAAAAGATGCGTGACAGGTATGTTCCGGTGCACATCCGACTGCCAGATCTTTGACACCTCTTCATCTCTCGCCATTGGCATCTAACAGTGGTTACACCCATTAGTTAGGAATTAATCATAAGGTAGAATAGAAGCTTACCTTAAACCAAGGGTAGGTGATTTCAAAATTGTCCATTGAGGGTATCCACCGTCCATCACAGGTGAAACTTGTGGGCAAACCAGTCAACACGCTCAAGGAGTGGTCGGCAATGAATACTGAGTGCCCCAGCCAGATTCGTTCGAGCGCTTCGGTCTCAGTGACGGGAGGTGGTAATAAGAACTGGTCTGGCCGATAGTCTGGTTCGGATTCTGGATTATGACAAGACAGGAGCCCGCATGCTACCGCTAGATGGCTCGCTGGAGAAATAATCGCGTAACCCTCATCGACTCTCCGCGCTCTGACGAGATAGGAAGCGAAAAGAGCGCTGGTCCAAAGAAATTGGGTGATGTGCTCTTGGTTAGCAAACATAAGAGCTTCGTCGAGGAAGCGGCGAGTACGTTCGGCGAAATAGGTCTCTAAATCGGCCCATCGGCCTCCGATAATGCTGCATGCAGCGAGATGACAAGCATTGCGTAAGCAAGGATGGATGGATTCTGGGTGTGATTCGGGCAGGCAAAGTCGGCGGAGGAAGTTGGGGAGGGGAACGCAAAAGTTGAAGTGTGAGCGATATGGTAAAAATAAACCAATGCTATGAAAGACTGGCTTAGACAGCAGTTACGTTCGAAGGGCGATATAACGTACAGGTAGAGTGACATTGAGAGTGGGAGTTCTTCTCCTCTCACCCATCGAAAAGAGTCTAGAGTATGCTCTGCCACCGATCGCTTAATGTCATGAGTATCGCCCTCCTCTGGGTATTTCGCGCCCACTTTGTCACTGCCCCAGGGCCTCGAAGCGAGTGCATCAAGCTTTCCGTCCTCAGAGCAGATGTATATTGGGATCGAAGCCTCAAGAAGAGGCGCCTGCTCATGAAACGTTCCCATCCGTTTGATTCGCTCTCGAAGCCCTGCCGAGGTTATAGAGAGATTGTATCTCGAGGAAAGTAGCACTCGATTTGTGGTCACCTCCAGTTCTAATAATCGAGCTTGTAACAAATTTGCTGTATGGCTCTCAGGTAGCTCATCAGGATAAACGCATTGTTGTTTAAGACGGCTGCATCGATAGCAAGTTGGTTTGGAGCCAGAGCACCTCTATCATATGGATTGTATGAGCGAGATACGAACATAGAACATGCGATGTGTGGCATGCTAAGCGCGCACTGATTTGAGCTTACGACAACGGAGACATGCTGTTCCAGGGGCAAGGATGATGCCAGTCATCCTGGAAGAAATGCGAGCTGAAGGTTTGACAGCGAGTTTGAGCGAGCTCACTCTGGAGGTAGTATGTGGCCTTTGCTGAACGACGTCGTCGTCGTTAAGCCAACCGGGCGTGCGGAGTCCGTGGCCGCGTCGTTGCGGAGGAGGCGGTCGGCTATCCCCAGGGCTTGTGTCACGCCACTCAGGCGCTTGTATTTGATGGCTTGGGAGGAACTCTCAGGAGTGAGCGGAACGAAAACATCCGGTGCTTCAAAGTGGGCTTGGAGCGCCCGTTAACCTCAACACAACCAGGTAGCGGTTTAACTTCCGCTCTATTGTGACATGTGTCAGCAAGTCTTCTATGAGCATAGTGGATGTAAGTGAATCAATGCAATCGCAAAATGCGCAGTCGGCGTATATAAAAATGAGAATGTGATGACCATTGACAGGATAGACTTGGCGCAGCAATCTGGTGCACATATGGGCGGCGTGAGACAGTTTTGACGGTGCATGTATTACGACGTATCCAAAACTTTTCAATCTGCGTATCCTGGAGTCTGTCCGGTGTGCTTGAGGCCGGTCGAACCAAGTAATCAATAGGAGCACCTGCTCATTCAAGATGAAAGCCACTAGTATGCTGGCGTAGTACAGTCGGTCCAATAGATCTACGGCCTCCCGCGGATCTCGGGGCTGGAGCCGCCCTACCCATGGTGCCTTGAAGATTTGTACACCATCGCTACCCATAGCTCGAAAGGGTTTAACATTTCCGCTAGTGTTGGCTTGTCAAGGGACAATGGTTGTAGGCGTCCCGAAAGTAGGGAGATCACGTTTCGAGAACGATGGTCAAAGCGACGTCGCATGCTCTGACGGACAGTGGGGGTCTGCATGTGACGGCGGTATGCCAGTTGTGCGGTCTCGCGATTTGCTGGGAGGACCGAGTGTGAGAGTGGGCTCGACAGCAATGTGAGAGTCGTGAAGGCTGATCCAGGGTAATTTAGAGAATAATCAGCGAGCAGTGAGAAAATCAGATCGCACCTGGAACATCAGAAGGCAATGCGCACGAGCCAACAACAGTGTAGCCCACACGTTAGATCTTTAATGACTCCATGGCGGAAGTGAGCGTCTCCTTGATGAGGTCGAGAGAGTTTTCTAGAATAGAAGACAGGACTTTAGTTCTAGCGTCAGGAGATACTCAGAAGCGATATCTCACTCCATGCGGGATAGAATCCTATCATGCCCTCGAGGAAGTCAAGAAGAACTTCGATAGAGCGGCAATATTCGCTGGAGATAGTTGGGTTTTCTTGGACGTCAGGTCTCCGTAGTTCGTGAGCCAGTATTCGAAGAGCATTCATCATATGGACCTGCCACAAGATCAGAATGCGCCAGTCTAGCAGGGAAGAGCATGAACTGACCATCGGGACGAGTGAAGGCTGCATCATGCGAGTGTTTTGATGCCGTTGAAGCTGGCTGCATAGATCCACTAGCATTTGCACGCATCGAAGCATTTCACTTCGTGCTCGTGCATCTTTCCCAGCAAATAGACTGTGGAAAATGGCTGAACTCCCATAGAGCGTCGCGTGCAAGAGGAGAGCAGTGGAGTTGGAGTTATCGACAGCTTCAGAAAACGATGGAATGATGGCGTCATGGAAGCGGATGAACGATTTGAGCGACTTTTGATCCCCAATTGATTGTTTCTCTAGAGCATTGAGGATGAGAAGATGGATCGGGCGGCGGGTGGAATATGATGAACCACGTACTGGCGATAGAGTTTGCAGCAGTAGTTACCAGGACGAAAAGGAATGTGAGGGAGGTGGTACGATGTATATCCGACTGCCACATCTTGACCAGCTCTTTCTCGCCGGTCAACCTCGGCTTTGAAAATGTGAGGAACACGTAAGATAGAAAATTTACGGTAATATGGCGCAGGACAGACCTTGAACCAGGTATAGATAATCTCGTCCTTGTCCAAACAGGGAATCCACCGGTCGTCGCAGACGAAGGTTGCGGGACATCCCGTCAACATGTTCAATGACCAGTCCGTGATGAAAATCGATTTTGACAACAAGAGCCGCTCAAATGCTTCGTCCTCAGTGGTGGGGGCGGGCAAAAGAAATTCGTCTGGCTGATAGTCGTCTTCAACGTCTGGGTTATGAGTTGAGCCGAGGCCACAAGCCGCCCCCAAATGGCTCGCTGGGGAAATAACAGCAAAGCTTTCTTCAACTCTCCCTACTCTTGTGAAGTAGGAGGCCAGAATAACACTCGCCCAGAGAAATTGGGTGAGATGTTCCGGGTCTGCAAGCATGAGAGCCTCATCAAGGAAGTGACGGGTACGCTCGGCGAAATATTGTTCCAGGTAGCTCCAGCGCCCACCAATGACGCTACATGCTGCGAGATGGCAAGCATTCCGTAAACACGGGTGAATAGATGCAGAATGTGAAGGGGGGAGGGCAAGGCGACGAAGGAAGTTGCGAAGAGGGATGAAAAAGTTGAAGTGTGAGCGGTATGGTAAGAATATCCCTGTCCTACAGAGTCACAGTTCAGCTAGCCATTTCGCATTTGAAATTACAAACTTACAGGTAGAGGGACATCGGCAGGGGGAGCTCATCACCTTTGACCCATTGAAATGAGTCGAGCCTGTCCTCCGCAGTCGATCTTTCTGTGTCCAGGGTGTCTCCCTTTTGTGGGTGTCCCGCAACAAATCTTCCACTTTCCAATGGCCTCGAAGCAAGTGCATTGAGCCTACTCTCTTCTGACAACATGTACATTGAAAAGGAAGACTGAGGAGGTGGCTGTTCATAAACTGTCCCCAGTAGCTTGATTCGCTCTCGAAGCCCTGTTGAGATGACAAGAAGGTTGTGCCTCGAGGAAAGAAGCACTTTATTCGTGATCGCCTCCAGTTCTATCAAGCGAGCTTGTAGAAGGTCCGCAGTAGGACTACCGGGTCGCTCATCTTCCTCACCAGGGTAAACACACCTTTGCTGGAGACGATTGCATCGGTGGCACCTTGGTCTTTCGCCAGAGCACCTCTAGGAAGACAAATATATTTCGACGTGTCAGAAGCGAGCCCAGGGGCGCGTGTGGTAGGTCGGACGCACTGCTTTGAGCTTGCGACAGCGGTGGCACGCAGCTCCTTTTGCCAGAATCGAGCCACGCATCTATGGAATGAAAGGGATCGTCAACAAGCTCCACCTGGAAGAAGTATTTCAACTCTTCGGTTCCATGTTACAGAGCGTGGGAGTTGTTAGGCCAACCGGCGCCAATCCGTCCTGTTCTGAACCTTGCCGAAGTTCCGATCAGCTGAGCACCAAATACGTACAAAACTCCCGTTGACTTGGCAGGAACGGGCGCTTTTACTAATGTAGCTCGCTCAGTCGAGGCGGGCACAACCGAGGTGGGTCCGTGAACCATTGCGATAAACCTCTTATCACTAGTAGATGACTTGGCAAGTCCCACTTCCTGATTAGTGATCATGTCAACACCCAAATGACTCCGGGCGACACCACGACGAACAGAGTGAATGAGGAATGAGATCGTTCCAGAATGTATTTCTGCGATGCTGTCTCTTAACTCTTTATCGAAACAACAACACAAAGTGCAAGTTTAGACAGGGGGGAAAAGATACAGAGGACAGTGAGTACATCGGTCGTTGGAGAGACAGTTAAAAAAAACATGAGATCAGAAACTTGGAAGAGAACGAGAGGGTGGATGAGGCGTGAGAGAATACGTCAAAAGATGCGAAGCCAGCCACAACAGCAGGGGAAAGTAACGGAATACCGAGGTAACATGGAGGGAAGGAGGAGGGAGAGAGAACGACGAGAGGTAAGAAACTGCAAGATGCAGCCGTTTACAGCCTAAGAGAACGCGTGTTAGATCATCAAATGAAAGGAGAAGCAAGAGGGGCCAAACATACTTGTCGTAGTAGGTATCCAGAGGAGGAATCTCGGGCTTGAGACCCTTGCGGACACGGATCTCGGTAACGAGCTTCTCGAGATTGCCGCCCTTGTCGAGAGGAGCTATAATACGAATACAGATCAGCACTTTTGGTTAGGAGGGATCAGGTAGAAATGGACTGACAGCCGTTCATGACCTCGTAGTGGTCGAACACGGCCTGAGGGAAGGCCTGGCCCTGGGTCTGGCCACGGAGATCGGCGTTGAAACCGAAGGACTCGTTGACGGGCAGGTAAGCCTTCACGGTGAACATGGGCGTCTGTAGATAGCGAAAGAGTCAGCGAACGATTCCATGCGCTAACTGTGGATGAAACCTACCCCCGGGCGCTGCTCCTCAGAGAAGACCTGGCCACGACGACGATTGAGCACGGAGTAGATACCACCGATGGCGTTCTCAGGGCACTGAATCTCGACTAGAAAATGCGGAAATGAGTTACAGTAGACAATACCGAATGATCTAAAATCACTTACCGAGGTAGACAGGCTCCTGGAGACCAGGGGTGGCGAGCAAGCATGCGGCGTAGCAGACACGTCGGCAGACAGGGATAATCTGGCCACCACCACGGTGAATGGCATCGGTATGGAGCTATAATCGGTGGAAAAATTAGGTTAGATGCTATAGACGCAACAAGTTAATCGAAAAGGTGGCGGGACGTACAGTGACATCGAGGATGTTGAATCGGATACCACGCATGTTCTCATCAGCGCAGACACCTTCCTTGGTCGCCCACTGGAAGGCAGCAACACATGAATCCTTAATTTCGTTAAGGTATTGCACACCCTTGGTGACATCGACGAGCAAGTTGGGACCAGTGGTGTCGGGACCGAAGCACCAAATCTTACGAGCATCGGTGACATCCCATCCGTGCTCATCAGCAAGGACACGAGCACGGGCCTTGAAATCGTCACGGGCGCTAATCTTGCCAGACTCGATTTCACGAACGACCTCCTCTTCGAGGGGAAGGGCAACCATGTAAAGACGGTTGTGCTTGTTCTGTGACTTGGAGAGGGCAGTCATGGAAGACTGAGCCTTGACAGTCTCACGGTAACCGACGACGGGGCGACCTTGCTTCAGAGGGACACCAGCATGGTCCTCCTCGAGATCCTAGAGTGACGGTAAAGATCAGCGTGAAGGTAAACAGAAGGAAGATGTAACAGGAAGCATACCTTGAAGCAAATCTCGAGATGGAGCTCACCAGCACCAGCGATAATATGCTCACCAGACTCGTTGATCCAGGTCTGGACGCAAGGATCAGACTTGGACAGACGCTTGAGACCTTCGACAAGCTTTGGCAGATCCTGAGCGTTCTTGACTTCGACGGAAAGCTGCACGACAGGGGACACGGAGAACTTCATGACCTTCATGTTGTGGGCAGTCTCGGACGAGGTGAGGGTACCGCTCTTGAGCAGGAACTGGTCAATGCCGACGAGACCGACGATGTTACCAGCAGGGACATCCTCAATGGGCTCGACGTAACGACCCATCATGAGCACGGTACGCTGGATCGACTTGACGAACAGGTCGGACTTCTGGCCGGGAACGTAGTTGGGGCCTTGAATGCGGATCTTGGGGCCAGACATGACCTTGCCGGAGAAGACACGGCCGAAAGCGTAGAAACGACCCTTATCGGAAGTTGGCACCATCTTCGAGACGTAGAGGACGAGAGGACCGTTGGGGTCGCAGTCACGGATACCAATGGCGGACTCATCGTCCATAGGACCCTCGTAGAGGGTCTCGACACGGTAGCGCTGGGCGGTGGCGGGCGAGGGAAGGTTGATGACAATCATCTCCAAGAGAGCATCACCAGCGGGGAGGAACTTGCGCATGGCAACCTTGAGCAGAGCCTTGCCCTCAAGATCCTTCTCTTCTTGGAGGAGCTTAACCTCAAGCTTCTCCAAAAGAGTGAAGGCCTCGTCCTTCTTGAAGTTCATGATGGCGTTGAAGATCTTGTAGATGGGGTCAAGGACGAACATGTTGAAAGCACGCTCGAGATCCTTGCCAGCCTCGGTCTTGGAGTTGGTGGTCCACTTCTTGGTGGCAGGGTTGAAGTAGTTGTCACCCCACAACTTGGACATCATCTTGTTCTTGTCCACACCGAACTTCTTGGCATATCGGTTTGCGAATTGCCTGAGGGTGAACGCCCAGCCGTGGAGACCTGATGCGAAGGCGACGGTGCCCTGTTCTGGGTAGACCTGAACATCACCAAGGGTAGGGTCGTGGTAGGTAGAGACAATGACGTTACATGACTCGATCGTGCGCTGGAAGGTCTGATACAGGGACTCCTTGTCGACCTGGAGCTCGAGCAGAGCACGATCGATCTTGTTGATGACAACGACGGGCTTGATACGCTCGGTCAGGGCTTGACGCAGGACAGTCTCAGTCTGCACGCAGACACCTTCGATACAGTCGACGACGACGAGGGCACCATCAGTGACACGGAGGGCAGCAGTGACTTCTGAGGAGAAGTCGACGTGGCCGGGGGAGTCGATCAGGTTAATCAAGAATTGATTGCCTGTTCCACGTTTGTACAACGGTATTAGTCATCGAAACGTCAGAAACTGATGAAGAAAAAGAGATAAGGGAATCAAATAAGCGTACCTTGGGTCTTCTGCTTGACAAGGTCGACATCCTCCTTTGACATCTCGAAGTACATTGAGATTGCCGTAGACTTGATAGTGATACCACGCTCCTTCTCGTCATCTCTTGTATCCGTAAATCTGACCTCTCCAGCCTTGGCATTAGCAATAATACCGGCCTTGGACACGAGAGAATCAGTGAGTGTAGACTTTCCGTGATCGACTACGATCGGGAGAGAGGGAGGTCAGGGATCGGGGGGATGTTTGCGTCAGCATCGACGAAAAAGAGCTCCACGCACCGTGAGCGATGACGGACATGTTACGGATGTTGTAGGGAACATCCATAAGCTGCCTGATCTCATCTAAAAGCGAGCATATTGTTAGCACCAACGCTGAGAAACGTGATGGGAACAGCTGAACTTACCGACGGTGAAGTTACTGGAGAAAATCACGGGAAACGGAGATCGATGAGCTCATCGGCATACGCATTCGAGAGATCGAGCACTTACACCATGGTGAGCGACTTTCTTGGGGTGAATTAGACGCGGATTGTTTTTTTTGGGAGAGACTCGACTCGCAGAGCAAAGTCTTGAGGTGGAGGGAACGCGCACGTGATGACTTCGGTAGCGATATTATAGCTGGCTGAAGTAAGCGGCTCTGAGGAGAGGCAAGACTGCGATTTGCCCACTTAATCGCTTCTTTTCCGTCATTACAATAGCAAAAAGATATTTGTAAGAAAGAGTCGGACCACCCAGAACATTCTACACATCATGGATCGCTATGCCGAAACCCTTCGGGCCTGCTGCACCTCCACATTGCCTTCCACGCGTCTACTCATCCCGATCGCCGAAACGGTAGGCTTTTAGTGCACTCCAGACCACAGCAGAGCACCAGAAAGTCAGTACTAGTCGCTGATAGTCCGAATCGTGCGCAGATAGCAGACCCGAGGACTTGACCCGACGCGCATATGCGCATACACCCAGCACCCTTGACGCGTCTCACCAAACTCGGCATGTGCGGCACCTCATCCATTCAGCCAAATAGATGACAGAGCCACCCATTTTCCCTTGGATCCGCCCATCCAATCAGACGACAATCCACGAACGGAGCCGACGCCCACTTCCCTCTGACTCGACTGTGCCGTCTATTCAGTGGCCGTTCTCCGATTCGCCAGCCTCCTCCACCTCCCACGAATCTATACAGCACCCATTGACAGCTTCCAAAGCGGCCGTAATCAGCCCACGTGAAATCAAGCCTAATCCACTTCCCCATGGAACACCGTTCAAGGAGCTTCCCGACAGGTGGTCCGGTGCTCTCTTCGAGCGACCAGTGAGCAGGGGTCGGATAAGAATATCGCGTGCCGCACGAAATACCTCGTCGCTGGACAACGGATCTGAAGGTGTCGTTGATGATGATGAAGATGAAGATGGCTCGCTAGCGAGCTGCTGGCGTTGGTGTACGGTGGAATGGATCAACGAACACAGATACCATATGCTCTCTTCCCTCGCGATGGATTTGATTTCTTCCTTTTCGAAAAGAAGAGCGGTAGGGATAGATTTGGCAGTCTGGGCATTAGCGTCAGCAGTAGCATTCTTTGTCAGGTCAGTCAACCCTGAGATGCGGGCAATTTCCACACTGGTGATATAGAGGATAATATCACCAAGCCATAACTTAGCATATACGCAGGAATTTGATAACTCGGCATCGGTGGGGCTACTTGAGCTTGCCGCAGTCGTGCCAGATAGCGTGGTGGATGCGTTGTCCATCTGAGTGAACACTGGAGCCGTATCTGATCTTGGTCTTGGTGGAGCTTGTCGAGCAATGGGTTGGATAGCAGGGTCGAGAAGCTGATTGAGCAGCTGAGTACATTCCGCTCGGAAATCGATGACGGCTTCGTTAGCTTGTGGTAATTGGATAGGAATGGCGATGGGACTGGCGGATGCGTCGGAGGATATCCCGAAAGCGAGTTCAGCATAATTGCAAGAGAGGGGATGGATGTGGCCAATAATAGGGATGATTAAGGCTTCCGCTAGCTGGGATATCAATGCGCGAGCATCCAGTTCATTGGAAGATTGATATGCAAGATTGGCGAGAAGTAGGGTTCGGCGTAAAAGAGAGCTACATATTCGTAGCTTCGTTTGAAGAGTGGCAGCTGACGGGGGTTCTGGAGGCGTAGATGCTTCAGCTGTAGGAGAATAGATGCCAATCATGTTGCAGACGACGCGCGATAGGTGCGAAATTGCTCGTTGTAGATGGCTTTGTAAATGGACGGAATTGACTTCATAGTTATAGGAGCTCATCTTTGATTCGACGGTAGATATGAAGTCCTCCAGTGCACTAATTGCACCCAACGATGTTTCCATAGGCGGAAATGGTAAATCTGCCAAATAAGGTTTCGTGAGTAGGACCTCTCGACTATCACTGCATAGCTTACCAGACTCTAGTTGTTGGACGAGTGATTGAAATGTTGGTCCAGAAGGCTTCGGAGCGCTGGCATCCTTAGCTGCCATTTTCCGCTTCTTCTTTTTGGGTTGGCTCCCATGTTCTTCGCCGTTTACATGTCAATCGAGAATGGAGATAAACAGAACTATTGGAAAAACGCACGGCTTGCATCCAGTGCCATTCTGGCTTGATCTGCCGCAGACTCAGCCCTTTCTAGGTTGCGCTCGAGCTCCCGTATTCTCGCTTCAAGCTGGAGGACTTGAGAAGCCTGCCGCTTTGGGCTGGGTTTTTCAGCACTTTCCATAGCGCTGGACGATGATTTACCAGTCGGGTCACCCGAGCGAGAAAGACTAGCAGCTAAAGAAGCGCGTAAGGAATTGCAGTATGCATCTGTCGTCACTCCTTTTGGTATTGCACGGGCAACTGCAATGGCCTAATTTATTTGAACAAGTAGATTTAGGGAGCATATTACTGGCCACGTGGTGTAGCTTACTATAGTGAGCCTGAGAGGGTCCAGATCCATCGCGTCGAGGCGTGTTATTTGTGCTTGTGATGACCATGTGGTGGATTCCCACGCCTCTCCAATCTCACCCCCCATCAAGATTAACGTTCTCCAGGAACCAGTCACATTACTCTGTGCTGAGATACTGTCGGTAACCATAAATATCCCCTGACAGTGCCAAGAAATCAATCACTACCTATTCTCATCATTTGCTTGGCATACATAAAGCGGCGCATTTATGGTTGAGCATTGATGATCTGCACTAAGGAAGCTTCTCTAAGTTCAAGCTAACACATTTGCGTCTCGACTCCATTCCTCTTCAATGCGTCTTAATGATCTTACTGGTAATAACGTCGGAGGTTTGACCGTACCCTGATCTCATCCCAACCCCGAACCATGGGGACCAGTAGGGAGCTGACCATCTCGCCCCGGCGATGTTCCCTTGTTTCAACGTCGAAGGCTCAAGGAAATGAACTATATCCATATCTCGCTCGGCCATGGATATGCCTGTTACGAAACCGAGCCTTGAGACGGCCGACTCTCGATTTTTCGACTGGACGGATATAAGACAGTTGCTGTCTCTGCCAAAATCCCCAGGTCCACAAACACCCCTTGACGAGCCATAAGATGTTCTCTACCGCCTTTATCGCGGCTGCAGCCCTCGCTACTACTGTCTCCGCCGACCTCGGCAAATCCGTTCTCTTCCCCAACGGCCTCCATGATCCCCTGAGCGGGCTTGACAACCTGTATGTTCCTGGTGGCTACTACTCAGGCATTAGCACTCCCTCTGCCTGCACCAGCGCTGCTGCTGGTCTGAGTTGTGACGCCTCAACCATCCAAGCTGTCTCTGTTACCTATAACGATTGCGCACAACCCTGGACTGTCTGCCGCTGCAGCAACGCCAACCTCGAGTAAGCGATGCTTTGAAAATATATTCTACCCCACCGCGTTGACTTAATAATATCGTGCAATTAGCATGAACACCCTCCTCGTCCGTTGGGGTCAGGTGCCCACGGGCCTCCGAAGCTACGTTAGCACCATCATTCACAGTTACACGGCCACAGGTGCTGAGTGGTAAGGCGCACGTACCTCAAATACTAGCAAAGTTGTGCTGAATTGCATCTTATCTATAGGGCCTACAGCTCTGGTGGTCTCACTGCCATTGCCGGAGACTGCCCCGTCAGTGTTTTCTTGCACGAATCGTAAGTCAATTTCTGGCTTTTGCTCCACTTCCCGTGCTAATCACTCTGCTTCCTAGCGCGCACCACCTCGATCAAGGTACCAGCACCGGTACCGCCTTCACCAACGCGATTTCCTCCTCTTCTTGCGTTCCCGATGCCTACGCTGACACCAGCGCTGTTGAGGTTAGTCCCACAAATAACGCCTCGCACTCCACAACACCCTCGCTGACAAGGATATCTAGGACTTTGCCCAAGTGAACGTCGTCTTCAGCTACCAAAAGCTCGTTGGGGCGCTCCCAGTCGACGCTTCATGCATGCAGCCTCAGCTGAACGTCTTCAGCAGCACCTCCCGCCTCAACGTCGATCTCACCGCCACCACCTGCAACGCGTCCGTCCGTCCTTCGTGAGTGCCTCATATTATCTAAACTCCCTTCCCACACAAGAACATTGATTGACATATATTCGCCCCACCTACAGCTCCAACCTCGTTGCTGAGGCCAACTACATCGCCGCCGTTGGCGCCAACCGCACCGCGTCCGCTACCACCACCGCAAATGAGGCAAGCTCCTCATCTTCCGTAATCAAGGCCTTCAAGGAGAAGTACGGCGACAGCCGCAACGCTCCCGCGAGCAACAACATCTCTACCCCACCCGCACAGGCCCCCGTGGAGACCCCGATCTACAAGCAGATCAACTGAGACCTTGGCGGTCAGATTCGGAGCCGAACCGACGCCAATTTCGATGTAATGCAGATAGGTCCTTCGATCACTGTAACTCGCTCGAAATAATCAATCAATCAATTTTGGGGCTTCGCTTTGTTGTGGTGATGAGTGATGACACGCCAAGCCTGGCGTGAGTAGCTGGATTGCGATGGATACACGTCAAACACTCCCTTTCGTAAATCCTGAGCCCACTCTGACTGATTCAGTGAGGTGGTGAGCCAACAAGCGGGTGTCATAGTGCCATCTCCAGATATCAGGGGTCGCCGAGGCGGTATCTTTTTGAGATAATCCTTGGCTTGATATCATTAATTCATGTGGAGCTCGCGTAAAGCGAGAACTGCTTCACAATAATCTACAATAGTGAAAGTGATAAACGTGCATACTAACAATACAGTCTCAACCCCTCTAGGTCCGTTACAAAACCAGAGATAATAGAATAGATGCAAGCCCTCGCACATCAAGCGCACATAACGACCAGTTCCCAGCGCAGAACATTCGGAGTGCTGATTTCACCAGCAGTTGGCATGGCTGGTAAATCCCCCGCAGCGTTCCTTACCTCAGCCCCGGAGCTGCTAGCGTCGCCGAAACTTGCAGCTGGGATGAGATTAGGGATTTCCCTCTCCTTGCCCTTGCCCTTTCCCTTCGTGCTCATCGAAGTGATTCGCCCCATCGCCCGACTCTGCGACTCCTGCATCTTCGCCGCACCCTGCTCGATGCTCAACTTGCCCTTATCGATCTTTTTCTGGATCGAGACGGCGCGTTTATTGATATTATCTTCAAGCTTCACAATCTTTTCCTCCATCCTTGCACTCAAACGATCAGCAAAGAGGTTGAGCATATTGTGAGCCTGTCCGAGCGATGCAAGAGGGTGATTTTGAGCAGGGGAGGATACGGCGGAAGTAGCCACGCTTCCTACATTGGACTGGAGGCGAGGGAGAGAGGGTGGGGACTGGCGCTGGAGGATAGGGGAAGGTGCGGGGGCTGGATGAGCACCAAATGTTCGAGGGAGGGCAAGAGGGAACTCGGGCCCGGGTATTGGTTCTTGGGGGCCGCGCAGCGGGGATTGAGGGTGTGAGGAGTAGGGATTGGAGAGGTGAGTGAAATCATTTCCGTGCTGAGAACGATGCTCGCCATGCCGTTCACGAGAGTGAGAACGAGATCGGCCACGCTTGTCCTTATTCTTCTCTTTCCTCTTCTTCTCTTTATCTTTCTTCTTGTCTTTCCCCTTCGGCTGGCCGTCTTCGTGAGTAGGTGGAGAAGAACTAGAGGATGCGGTCGGCACGCTCGAGTTTTCTTCTTGCGCAAGTTGTGGCTGGACCTCAATACCACCAGACTCCTGCCAATGTGGAAGAAGGCGAACTTTCAGTTTTCGCGGAATGAAAAACTTCTCATTCCATCTTGTCAGAAGGGTTTGGGCAGCGCTCTCCTGGGATGATGGGTCTGGTTGCTCTCGCACCGTTTGCCCGATACTGAAGATAAAATGGCTCCAGTCAGCAGGGCTGACTCCGTGAGAGTTCATAGCTGGTGCAGGGAACTGGGACGGGAAGCCGTCAGGAAGCAAGGCAGAGTGTGATGGGATGACGATAGGGTCGAATCGCTGGAGGAGTCCGGAGCTGGGAAGTGCAGAAGACGATGGTTTTGGGTGGTCGGATGGATGTTTTTTAGGTTCAGATAAATGTTGCTTTGGCTCGGGTGGATATGGGGCATTGATCCTGGGCACTGGCATCGTCAACGGCGAGAATTCTTGATAATGGGCCGTTGAAGGCCCTGGCATATTGGAATAGTCCCTAGGGATCTCAGGACCAGGTTCCACAATCATAGGTGAGATGGCAGGCTCATGTTGCGCTGGAGATTAGACGAAATAGAATGACTCAGAATATGAGCTTTGACAATCCTTGGTTTGTCGAATATTTACCTGGGAGCTCGGTATATGGTGGAGGGAGATCATCTAGAGCCCGCTGCTCATGTTGCTTTGCTTCAACCTCCTTCGTGATCATTGTTCGGTCTCCAACGACGCGCGGAGGAAGGGTACCAAAGTTGCTAGTGGAGGTTTAGAATGACTGGTGAAGCAAGAAACTGGCGAGAACTCACGGCTTGTTCTTAAGTAGAGAACGTTGATCTCGGGGAGCCCATGTCATCGCCACCGGTAACCGAAACGGTCGCCCAAGGCAGTTCAATCATCCCATTGATCGGGCATTGTAAAGTCCGTAGTCGAATAGACTCCACTGCGCATCATGTGTATTCACTTGGCGCAGTAGAAATGTGTTGAACAACGCAGTCAGCAGCTCCGGCGAAGCAGCTCGAAGAGGATTTGAGACCAGCGTGCAGTGCTGAATGAAGCTGTTCTTCGCCGCTCGCGTCTGAGATGCTACCTCGATACTATGCGTCGCTCTTGATGCGCATTATGTGCAGGAAATGGTAGCATGAGAGCCAATAGATGGTGTGAAAATACTGAGGTTTGGCATTCGTGCGTTCAGAAGGGGACTGGCAGGAAACAGTCAGTTCACTCGGCCCCGAAATTTGTCATCGCCTTCCTCAAAATCTGCCCAACTGGAATGGAGACAATCGCGATCGAGCTTGCAAACTTGCTGCTCGACAAGCTTCGATTGGTGTAAATATCTGTGATTTGAGAAACACTCTCTTTAGCATGTCTCTAAGGCCTCCTTGTTAATCTGAATTGTCGTCCACAGCCCAAACGAGCCTGAGTTGCAGCCCGCACCCCGGATTCTTGTCGCCATCTGTGGGGTTCCAGCCAGTGGAAAGACCACTCTAGCCCTCAGAGTGACAGAGCTTGTGAATTCAAAATATGGCTCTGTAAGCATGATGTGTTCTTACCCTGGTACATGCAAACAACGTTCACAATTGGGCGATTTACTTCGATGCCCATATCACCAGGATCCCAAAGGTCGCGAGGTCGCGATCTGTGTGAGTCAGGATGGGTGGCATCTACCACGTTCCGCATTGGATCAAATGGATGATCCCAAGCTAGCCCATGATCGGCGAGGAGCAGCGTTTACCTTCGATGGGGGAGCGTTCGCTAAATTCGTGCTCTCACTACGCAACAACTCAGTTGAGAGTACCATAGTAGATGCTATGCCCGATGAAACTAGCAACCAGGAGGATACTGCCCTCGCATATAGGGCAACCAAAGCAGAGAGCATCCTCTACGCTCCGAGCTTTTCTCATACGCTCAAGGACCCGACCGAAAACGCCATTGCGATCCACCCCCACCACCGAGTAGTCATCATCGAAGGCCTTTACTCGTTCCTGAGCATCGAGCCATGGAGGGAGGCCTCACTCGTGATGGATGAAAGGTGGTTCGTTGATGCCGATAAAACGATCGCAAAGGACCGACTCGTTCGCCGGCATGTCGTGACGGGGGTGGCAAAAGACCTTGAGGAAGCCGAATGGAGGGCTGAGAATAACGATATACCCAGTTGAGTATACTTCTGTAATCACCTATTTTCTATCATGCTCTCACTGCGCCGTGCTAATGAGAGCTACCATTTTCCCCCGCCTTAGACGGAGAGTTCCTGAAAGAACATATGCTACAACCCACGCGGGTGATACAAAGCGTCAAGGACACAACGATTGCATCACATGGTCGAATCGAATGATCATCTCCCGCGAAGTGGAAAATATACATTCCATTTGATTCCACCAGGATAGATCCTATTCATAGCAGATGACAAGAGTGGAATGATATAGCACTGAGTCTAATAAATATATGGACAAAAAATAAAGAAGATGCAATCGAACAATTACATGGGGTCAGTCATATCGGACAAGCATAACCTGCCACCGCCGAGTTTGAGCTGAGGCACAAAACATCCAACACCCTGAACGTAGACAAACTCCCCGACAGCTCCATCTATCCACGGATATATTCACGTGTAACGGCCGGGGTGGAAGAGCTAACAGAGCCCGGGTCGGCTGGGGAAATGCGCCCAGGATATTATAGGGCTTGACGCCAAGGATAAAAGCACCATCATCCAGAGAGAGGGCAGTTCCTGTGTCGCTCTGGATTTCGTCGGTAGTGGAAAGGTTGAAATGCGATGGAGGGTATGTGGTCCATAATGGTGCGAGACGTTCGTCCCACCCCCAGCCGTCCTCAGTACGCGGCAGTTTGACAAAGGCTCCAGATTCAGAGGCCGCAATCATGATAGAAACGGTGTACCACCTCACCCAGAGTAGGGTAGCAGTCTCCTGATGTGCGAGGCGAATAGTACCAAGAATCGTGAGCGACGGACCTATATCGTCCTTTCCCGTTTCTCTCTCCTCGGGACTCGCAAACGCCGAGAAAGACCCAGAGGTAGTGAATGGGCCGTGTGACGAGACTGGAGAGAGCAAAAGTTGAAGGTGGTCCACATGGGCTTCGCCATGCACTCGGATCACTGCCCCAAAATGAGTCACTGTGATCATGTTAAAAACTTTCTTGACCGAGTCCTGACGCTCCAAAGGGTACGTAAACCTTTGACCAGTCTGCGAGTCCCAAACGATTGATTCTGATCCATCGCTTGGCAATTCTCCTTCCAAAGTGGCCCAACGACCCGAGAATTTTGGCATGGAGTTGATTGGCCCGTCCTCGGGCCAGCTCATAGTGTGGTCCACCAGACGAAATGAAGGGGGTCGGTCCCGTGAACATTCCATCTGTACTGAAACAACCCGGAAACCCGAACTACCAGATTATCAACGAAAATGCCAGAAGCGGATAGAGACGGGCGACATACCCAGCGTCTTCATCGACTCCAATAGTGACAGAGCAGATGAATACGTGTAAGATCGGATCATATAGCACCTGAGATAGCTCAAAATGTGTGGCTGGGGCTGAGTCTGATTTGACCCGAATCGTTGCAACGGGTAAAAGTGAGATTTCATCGTCTTCACTAACAGATTGGCTATCCCAACACATCAAATGGAGGGTATCATCGCGGAGATGGCCGGCAAGTGCGAGCACCCATCTCCCTCCAGGAACTTGCTCTATGCTCCAAGAATGGAGATAAAAGTCCGCATCATGATCCAAGTAGAAGTATTTCCGGTGAGGGCTCAGGAGGTTCTGCGGACCCTTTGGACCAGTCCCTCGAATAATTCTCTCTGTGCGAGTGGCCAACTTCACAATCTCAGGTCGCTCCAGACAGTCCGGATTGAAGGAGAAAGGGGGCATGTGCTCGTCTCGAAGCAGATTAATGCAATATCCGACCCAGAAAGATTTGGAAATCCCGATAACCTCATATAACCTGGAGGAGACCTAGAAAAGTATCCAAGCATCCATGAGCTAACGACCGAGGAGTTTAAGAACAAGCGAGTCACAGAAGATAGGCGGATGATGCTGATGATATCAAGACTTTCGGTCACTTGAAGTAGCAGCTCCAGTGGGAGATATTGAAGAGTGGCTGTCATCGTTAGGGAGAACAGTGAGGTTGTTTGCGCCAAAGCAGCGCAGAGGCAAGGCCAAACACAACCGCTCCATTCTGGATAGCTGCTGGTATGGCGTCGTTCATACAACTAAGGACGATGCGGAATGACTTGGAAACCTACGAGGATGAAAGACCCTCGATAGAAGAAACAAGAATTATCTCTGACTACTGACGCAAATGTTTGCTTGACCCAGTACGTCAAGCTGAGAAAGAAGACGTCTATACGCTGAGGATTCTAGGCCTCGGATATATAGCCGAGCTGATAGTTAAGTCCGTAGATCTGGCCAACTCGTGAGCCAACACATAATTTTAAACCACTCCCATCTCTCATCACAACCACATACTGAAACGTAGTAGTTCAATGGCCAATCGACACACCCGTATAGAGTCAAAATAGCCACACTGATCAAAACTCGTTCATGGTTCGATGGTACGCAACCACTGGCAATAATCAGAATCATAAGAACTGAGCCACTGTTTTTATATTGAAATTTCTGCTGTACACTGATCCATCGGATATTTATTTTGGTGAGGATTGGGTAGTTGTTGCTGAATTTTGAGCGTATGAAGCGGAAGGGGGCGATTTAGGATGGGTGAACGCTGTCCATCAGTGATGATGCCGCCTTACAGTTGAAAGATACTAACCTGTGATACGAGAACACGGGCCTACAGAAAGTTTCCCCATATATACCGGCAGTGAGACTGGAAGCGACTAGAGCAGGCGTTAAGACAGTCCGTAAGCCAAACGGTTAACTAGACAACCTAGAAATTTACCTTCAACATTCAGTAGCGCACGCACTGCTGGACGCCGCGGTACAACAGCATCCAACACGCTTGTCTAGGTCTGCCTCCGAACGGATTACGTTGGACTCTTTGTGGCGAACTTCGGGCACAAACATGTCGGCGACATAGATACGATTTTCGAGGGAACGCTTGGCACCACAGGTGGTGATACTGCCATAGTAGCAGCAGACAGCATTGACAGATGTGGCGGTGAAGAGGGTGAGAGTGATCAGAGTAAACTTCATGCTTTGACTACTGAGCGAGATGTCAAAGTATGGGGATAAACCTTGACTATTTATGCCGAGAGATATACTTGTGACATTATCCATCCAGCCCCTGATTATGAGGTTTGGAAAGCCACATGCTCCGGCGCAAACTCCATGCGTCTAGATGATAACTTGATCGTGACCCAGGATAGGGGGTCTGTTCCGTGTGTTGCCCCATCATAGTGCATATAGAGATTATCGAGGACTCCCGCCGGATGATGAAGCTAATCATCAGCGGAGTAGTCGATCTACCGCATGGATATGCGCCTTGCCCTGTTGTCCAGAGAATTGGAACCGATGTTATACAGCATCCGCTCCGACTGAACAGCCTGCCCTGCCCTTTGGGACAATATATGATTCCAAGGGCCTCATCATGATATGACTTATCACCAGTAGTTCAACGCAACGGATGATCCATGTGGTCCAACTTCTGCCCGGGTTCATTGGCGAGACGGAACGACGCCTTGGTAAACCACATGGCGATTTTTGAGGCGATGGGCTGGAGAGATTCGTCGATAATTTACCCGGGCCTTCAAACAATGATCAAATCCCATGGGAAACGCATGAATTAGAGAGCGTGAACATTCTCTTGGCAGGAGCTATCTCGCATTCCCCCCATTCTCCCATATGGGGTCATCACATCACTACTAAAAACTAGTAGTCGGCCCACACTACAAATCCTCTATTAGGACCAAATGCCCAGTCAGCGGGACAACAAGCCTGGGGTCCGCTTCCCTATGAGATATACTTCCTTCCTACCCGACATGTAGAATTCTACTGCCGCTGATGTCAGTCAGGTGAGGGAACGCTGGGAAATCAAGTTGGTAGACCCTGTGCCCCACATGCAGCGAAAGTCAAAAAGTCAGAAAGCTGACCATGACCTATGCACATCCTAGCATTGAACTCACGAGGATAAAGAATTAGTCATATCGAATTAGCATAACATATGGCCTGCCCTGCCTCGACAGAGCGAACATCCAAGCGCCAGATCGTAGGCAAACCCCATAACAGTCCCAGTCGTTGTCCTGAACTTTCAGACCAGGAGGCTGACGAGGCATAGCTAAGAGAGGCTGAGCCACATCCTGCCTTGGGTCCGCGAGAGCATAGGGTTCGATGTAGAGGAGAAGGGAATCCTCATCCAACTCAAGGGTAATCCCTCGGCTCGTTTGGAAACGTGCGACAGTGGAGATGTGAGAGTGTATCACAGTCTCAGCACTCCAGCTCGGTGCTAGCCGCTCGTCCCGATGAGATCCTTCGCTAGCACGCGGTAATTCATAAAAGGCCCCGGATTCGGAAGGCGCTATCATTGTCGTAAATGTGAATTTCGCGGTCTGGCACTTGAGACGAAGGAATGTAGCGGTTTGATAATGCGCAAGGCAAGCGCTACCGAGATTGGAGAACTCAAAGTGGATGCCCCCTCTGATTTTGGTAGTCTTTGGATATCCAGATATTTGGAAAGAAGCAGGACTAGCCGGGATAGTGGTTGTGGAAACCGGAGAGATGGATAAATTGAGCTGATCCGCAGTAGCCTCCCCAAGGAGATGCAACAATGTCCCAAAGTGAGTCACCATGAACGTCTCAAATACTCCCTCGGCTAACTGGTGGTGCTCCACCGGGTATGTTGAGATTTGGCCTGTTTTTGAGTCCCAGATAAGATAGTCTGATTCTTTGTCGGATTTTACCTGCTGAAAGGTGCCCCAACGACCCGAGAAACATGGAAAGGAGCCGTTTTGTCCATTGTAAGGCCAGCTCACGATGTGGTTCATTGCGCGGAACGAAGGGGGTCCGTCATTTGGGCAATCCATTTCTACCGGAATCACTCGCCAGTTTCTACTGCCAGGATTTCAGCACGAGCAGCAGTCTAAGAGCGAGTAAGCGATGTGTAGCATACCTTCTATCCCCAACTTCATCAACCTTCAGAGTGACGAAAAAGTAGAGCCTTTCCAGATCTGCATCGTAGGTCAGCTGAGACATGTCGAAGTATCTCACTTGTTTTCCATTGTCCTTCAATTGGATTGTTGTAACAGGGAGGGGTGAGATTTCACTATCTGCCCCGACGATTGCGCTATCCCAGCACATCAGATGCAAAGTCTCATCGTCTACACGTACAGCAATTGCTAGCAACCATCTTCCCCCGGGGGCTTGTTGTATGGTCCAATGGTATATCAAGTAGGTTGGGTAAAGATCCAAGGGAAAATAGGTTTGACGACATTGTGGGAGATTGAAATGATTCTCGAGAAGAGTTGCTCGAATAATCCTCTCCTTCCGCGTAGCAAGCTTCATAAGCTTGTCCAGTTTCAGAGAGTTCATAGCAGCTGACAGGGGAGGGATGTTCTCATCTTGAAGCAAATTGCGGCAATATCTGGCCCAGAAGGGCTTGGAGAGCCCGATGGTTTCCCGCAGCCTTGTGGAAACCTAAAAATAATATCATAAGCGAGAGGATCTGGGGGTCCAGTAGCACTTATTTACGGAGGAGAGACGGATGACACTAATGACATCAAGGGTCTCAGCGATTTGGAATAGCAGTTCCAACGGAAGTGACTGAAGAGCGGCGACCATCGCTAATATTATGAAGATGTGGGGAGTCTGAGCCAATGACGCTATGTTACAAAAGACATCCGTAAGATTTCATACACAGCTCTTATCACGTTCCGGACACGTATCGATTGACCACGCACAGACCCAGACCTCTTTCTAGTTTGGATCGTTGGCGAGAAAGAGATAGGACTGCCACAATGTTGGGACCGAGGGGACGCGACCAAACATAGCGCCAAGTCGCCCAATGGTCAGGCCAAAAGGTGAATGCACTGATACACCACATCCATATTCAGAAGTTTACAAATTTACAGTATTAGAATTTACTGTTTCACAAATCTAGCTTGTAAACAAAGAGCGTGTTGTCCGTCCTCCCTTTATGCGTCAAATCAACAAGGGGGACAACACTTCCAACGAAGTGGAAACCATTCTTCAAAAACACTTTTTGACTTCCAATATTGTCGAAGAATGCAGTTGATACCAGATGTTTCGCTTTCAGATGAGGGACCGCCCAATCATAAATGAGAGATTTCACGACAGCGGACATGATGCCTCGACTATGCTGCGTCGGATCGAGCAAGACTACAAATCGAATGCAACAATCGGTCACAAATAAGCGAAAGGAGAAGGCGTCAGCTTTTATTAGAGTGGTAGAAATCAGAGGATAACAGTGTGCTTACATCCAAACGCCCACACGATCGTTGGGTCCCCAGCGGCTTTTGCATTATTCTCCTCCTGCGCCTTCCGCCTTTCCTCATCATCTACCACTTCATGGAACAGGCTCCTGATCAGCGCCGCGCCCCCTCTATACACCTCGCTGCCATCTGGCAGCACCTCACGGATCGTTGAAAAGGGTGCGCCACCTGCAACGAAATCCGTCTTTCCAGCAAGGACTTGCTCCCGTATCTCGTTCCATGCTGCCTCGCGCATCGGGATCGCGAGCTTGGCATTAAATTCGATGGAGTGCTCTTCGTAGAATGGATATGGGGGCCCAGCGAGGAATGGATAGACTTTGGGGGAGTTTAGGACGGTGGTGACGAATGGAGCATCGGAGAGACGAGGTTGGGTCAGACGAAAGTGCTCGAATGGAGCTGGGAGCTGGAAGTAAGGCTCCTTGGTGTCAGGGTATACGTGGAGAGACATTGGGCTGACGAAGAAAGTGTCGAGAAGAACGATGCGGATGATCGTTGTGTCAGCCTATATGTTACGTTTGACTCGCCCACCATGAGTCATTCGTGTCGGCCCGTCACCGAGCAACCCCGGATAATATATGGGCATCAATATTGGCGTGCAAGAGACGCAGTACACGGCCATGGGGTTATATAGGAAGACCCAACTACTAAGCGAAGGTAATAACAATACAGAATAAACAAACTCCTGGGGCGCTCATCACTGTTCGGCCTTCGGCTGGTCATCGCCAACCTTTTTAGGTTCCACCTCTCCTACCTTGGTCGTCTGTACTGGTGTCCTTTTGCCCATAACAGCTTCGCTCCAGCCGTCAGGGACACCCGTAGCACCCTCAGTCCTGTGGTCATCCCCAACATAACAATCCAACCCCTCGCTCCATACGTACTGATGCCGTAGGAGTGACTCAATTGTGCGATACGCGGTAAGGTTCGCATAAGGGATGCCAGAAGATGGGTGTGAATATCGGGCTGAGAGGCCCGTGATTTGGCATTGGGTGGGCTTCCGGACTAGTACAACCAACACGAACGCACACGCGCGCGAATGGAAGAGATTAGTCGACATTCGAGTGAGAGACGTAAACGAAGTATACGAACGAGAAGGGCGATTTTTCGGAAGAACTTTTAGGTTTCCCCAATCGACGTGGTCACCAAAGACATATGCGTAATCCTCTGCTGGTGTCGAGTCTGGTGTGTGGAGCACGACGTAATTCTTCGTTTGGGTAACAAGCTTCCCTAAACGAGGAGTAGCAGTGCTAGTGCTAGTGCTAGTACTAGTGGTTGCTGGAGTATTCGGAGAACGGGATGCTGGCGAAGAAACCTGGTATGGATTAGACCATGAACGTACAGATGATGCGTCCTTGGAAGACGCTGCTGCTTTCGGAGTAGGGGGAAGACCTGGGGTATATGATCCGTTGAGATACGGAGAGTAGTATGATGAAGGAGTAGTAGCTGGCTTGGCACCAGCAGTCGGTGGAGGTGGCAAATTGGCGAGCGGAGAAGGAACGTATGGCCGTTTGTAGTACGAGGTCGGTGGTGGAGGGGCTGGGACCTCCACCTCAACGATGAGAGGAAGGCGAACCTTTTCACCTCGACTCACGAAGCGAAGGAAAGGTCCTTGGATCGCTTCGCGTTTGAGGTTGCTATTGCGCAAGCGACGCTCTTCCTCCTCGGTCAAGAAATCATTCAGCGATGCTGAATTGATCTCCTCGGTCTCGAGCGCCTCCGCGATGAGCTCATCCTGGGTCAGCTGACGAGCAGTGCTTTTCTTTTTCTTCGGTAGGGCGGCCTATAGGCACCACAGCGTCATTGGCCGCCGTTCTGAAGGTTATAAGAGGAGTTACTCGACTCACCCTTCGCTCTTGCTCATCTTTTATCTTTGAATGAAGCTCTTTCTTGCTGCGAACCGTGGAGTGGCGGCTACTCTTGCGGGTGGCATTGTCCAGAACCTCACCAGTCTCGTCATCGATGGCGACGGGTTCTAGGTATCGACGCCGCTTTGCGGGTTTGGAGGAAGATGGTTCGGCTTCGGCTTCATCTTCAGGCTTTTGTGCATCGTGAGCCTCCCGATTCTGTTTCAAACTGTGCAAGGACGGCTTTAGACCTGCGGGGCGAGAGATGGCTGTGACGCGCTCTGCTTTCTTGCGAGCTTCCTGTGAGGATTTGACATTAATCACGGGAGCTAAGAGGTCGTCAAGTTGGTAACACACCTTTCTTGCTCTTCGAGCTTCTGCCTGGACCTCATTCTCACCAGCCAACTCGGCTTCATCTTCATCCTCAGAGCTCTTGAAGTCAGAGTCGTACACATCGCCGTCACCCTCTGCAAGCGTTGTGTGAGCGTTATAGGGGAGAGCTCGATTGTGATGAAGACTCGTCCATACCTCCTTTGAACTCGAATTCTTCATCATTCTCGGCTTCCTGGAAACCCTCCTCGGCCTCGAAGACCCCATCAAGCAATGCTCGCATCCTTATGATACGTAAATGTGTCAAACCTCACAATCACATTGGTACAAAGAGTGCTCGTACCTGTTTCCAGCGCCATGTCGGCGCGCTCGGCCAGCTGCAAGGCCGAGGGAAGCCATTCTGGAAAGAAAGATTGGACGGCGCGCGCACAACTCGCAAACAGGAAACAACGAAGCCAAGCTGCGGCCGCCGTGAGAAACCCAGACCTCCGATCACCTCCCTTCCCTCCCCTAGTTTCTCTCTCTCTGCACCCTCGTTCACACTCCAGGAAAGGAATTTCCTCCAGCCTTGATCGACATCCACCATGTCCCATCGCGTGGCAACATATGTTGCGCTTGCGCGCGTGGCGGCGCAGGCTTCCCCCGTCATACTTGCAGAGCACAAGAACAAACACAAGGATTACCCTGCATGGGGCACCGCAGACTTTTACTGGCACATTGGAATCAGTGTCATTCTAGTCCTGCTCGGTGGCGTGTTCGCTGGCCTTACTTTGGGCTTGATGGGTTTGGATGAATTGCATTTACGAGTGTTGAAGTCATCGTCGGACGACCCCGCCGAGAGAGAGAATGCTGCCAAAGTGTTGAGGGTGTTAAGACGCGGGAGGCATTGGGTTCTAGTCGTAAGCCACTTTGCGTCTGTGACTCAGAGGTGAAATTGTTGACACACCTCCTGTGCGCAGGTCTTGTTATTAGGGAATGTCGTATGTGCCACTCCACCTCGAAAATCCAGGCCAAATCTAAACGCTCGCCCCCGCCATAGATTGTAAACGAAAGCTTGCCGATCTTTTTGGATAATGCAGTACGTGGGCGAATCATTCCGTCTTGAACGTGGTCCCAAAATTCACGCTTGCAAACAATGTTGGGTAGATTGGTGGTGGCCTCGGCGCAGTCATCATCTCAACAGTCATGATTGTCATTTTTGGGTATGTGGCTCTAGTTTTTATGACCTCATGCATATTTTCTAATACCAAATTCATTATCGCAGAGAGTACGCATCATTTCGTTGATGGTCTTGCGCAACTAAAACTCACACCACCACCTTCGAGCAGAGTTATCCCCCAGGCATTATCCACTCGGTAGGTCCTTCCAACCCCACTCTGCCCTTCCTCCGGCATTTCCGGTGGTCAAGTCAAGTGACTCATTCACTTTTCCCACCAGCTACGGTCTGCAGATCGGGGCAAAGTGTTCTGGGTTCGTGCTCGGTCTCATGTACTTATTCGGTGAGAATCATTCCCTCGTATGTGAGAATGGCCCGTGCATCCTAATCTTGAGGCTTGTCCTTGTCTCTTCTTGCTCGTCCGCTTAGCGCCAATTGCTTGGCCTATCGCCAAGCTGCTGGACCTCGTGCTTGGCCATGATGATGGCGGGAATCACTACAAGAAAGCCGAGCTTAAATCGTTTCTCCAGTTCCATCGGCAGGGCGAAGAGCCGCTGCGGGACGATGAAATTACGATTTTGAATGGTGTACTTAGTCTGAATGACAAGAAGGTCGATGAGATTATGACCCCAATGAAGGCAAGTCGCTCGTCCGAGGTCTGCATCTTGACGCTCATCTGGCTTCATCTAGGATGTCGTCACCATCAGCTCTGATGCTATCCTTGATCATAAAATGGTGGACCACTTGTACGTTTCTCTATCAGCGTTGTGTTTTTCGTGCTCACCTAAAGACAAAATAGGCTCTTGACTGGTTATTCACGCTTCCCTGTGCATGATCCAGAGCATAGGGATAAGTATATCGGGCTTTTGCTCATCAAGAAGGTTCGTTAATTGCAACTCCACTCTACCAAACACTGACCTTTGTATGTGATAGCTCATTGCGTACGACCCCGAGCTCAAGCTCCGCGTATCCTCAATCCCTCTGAGTATCCTTCCCGAGGCGAAGCGATCCATCAACTGCTTCCAGGTTCGTTATTTTGCTACTGGTTATAGAATAATTTGCTCATTTCGTGCTGTGTGCAGGCATTAGATTATTTGTAAGATCTTTCCCAGCTTGCCCAAAGGAGAAACCCACTGAAACTACCGCCTGTCTTCAGCCAGACGGGTCGGGCACATCTTCTCCTTATCTCAGACCATCCTGGTGAACCTCGTGGCGCTGTTGGTGTTGTAACCCTAGAAGGTGACTACCCAATACACCATCGCGAACTTTGAACCATCTATAACACCAAATTCCGCTAGATATTATCGAAGAGATCATTGAAGAGGAAATCATAGACGAGACGGATCGTTATGAATCGAACCAGAGTAAACGTAGAGCAAAGCGGATGTCCACTGCAGCTGTCATGAAAGGGTTCGTCTGCTCCACTACATCTCCTCTTCCCGACGCTGAATCAACTATCCATCATGCTTTCTCACAGGATTGTGGAACACGAAAGGCGCCGGTATGCTGATGACGGCGGTACTGCGTCCAATCCTCAAACCCCTTTCTATAGACCACGCACGATCGACGGGCAGCAAAACGCTAACGCCGCCGCGGATACCTCCCTTCGCACAACTGCGACCGAGTCATCTGCCCTGCTACGTGGCCCCCCTATCATCGAAAGCCCTACGACAGAACGTAGCAGCCTATTGTTCAGTAACGGTAGCCCTGAGAAGGCCGATGGCGCATCAAACGGAGACTCGAATGGGTACGGTGCAACTGGCGTGAGCAGTTCACCTCCTCAGTATTAGCTATAAGTAGTATTTTTCGCAGAGAGATTTTTTTCCAATAACTTTATTTTGGATCTGGCGTCAATCAACGCGCATCGGAGACTTTTTCTCACGGTGCCACAAAAACACCCCGCCACACAAGCACGCTAGCCTCGTCATGAGCGTACTTAGACCCTTCCGAGCCACAGACCTCCTTACTTTCAATAACATGCACGTGTGTTTGCTTTATTCTCATCCATCAAGCTATCTTTTAACGCTAGTCACAATACAGAAATCTTGACAGATTTACTGAGACGGTTCGTCCTATATGCCCACTCCTTGCTCGAAAATTTCTATGTCTGAGCTAAGATTGATGACACTTATGGCAACCTAGTACTCAATAAACTTCTACCTCACTTATCTCGCAAAGTGGCCGGAGCTATGCTGCATGCAAGATGCTCCTAATGGGCGAAACATGGGCTATGGTAAATTTTGCTGCCCGTCATCGGCCACAAGCATGAGCGCTAATCCTTCTCTGATCTACTGTCTACCCCACGTCCCCACTGGCTGATGACGAATTTTTTAAATCAAACCTGAATCTCAACAGTGATCGGAAAGGCGGAAGGCGCAGGGACCGAGTGGCACGGGCACGTCACCGCCATTACCGTCGCTCCCGAGTACAGACGGTTAGGACTCGCCCGCAAGATGATGGAACTTCTCGAGAGAATATCAGACGATGTGTGCCACGGGTACTTTGTCGATCTGTTCGTTCGCCCTAGCAATCGGCGGGCGATCGAGATGTATGAGGGGATGGGTTATAGCGTGTGGAGGAGAATCAAAAGTTACTATGAAGGGATTGATGGATCGAAAGATGAGGATGCATTTGGTGCGTCTTTATCGCTCTCGCTTGCCCTGCTTGCTGTGTGTGATCAATTCACTGACCCACCACCCTATAACCCTGACAACAGACCTGAGAAAACCTCTGTCACTCGATAAAGACCGGAAATCGGTCCGCTCGAACGGGAGAGATATCCTCGTTGGGCGAACTGGCATCACGATGTGATATATAGCATGATTTATCGGAATTCAACTTTGGTGTTCTTTTTGCGTGTTGGTCGTCTGTAGTGAAGTTCACTCTAACCTTTTTGATTGTGCCCAACAGCCACACGTTTATTTGCGTGCCGATCTGCGCGCTCGTCAATATTCTCTCAGGCCATCCGGTGCGACACGAGACTCTTCCCAGCGTTCGCTCTTGAGTGCCCCATAAGGGGGCGCGTTGAAGCCTTTACTGAGTACACTTGCCGCGCTATGATTTGCTTCCCGTTCCGCGGCTTCGCGAAGACATGTTAAAGGATACTACAGCCTGCTACCCTTTCTACACATGCCAGTGCGACCCTGGGTGGTAACGAAATGCGATCACAGGGCGGAGCACTCCGAGTCTTGTCAAGCAATGAGGGGCGCACAACGTAATTGGCATGATATGTCAACCCAAACTTGATGAAAATCTGTCTGAACGACAAAAGAGTACATGTACAACCAGAAAAGGGAAAGAGAAACGGCAAGAAGCGAATAAAGGGCGAGTAGTATAAAGAAGTATATGCGGCTGATGGCAGGCAAGTCGTTCAAGAATAGAGCGTGTGTCCAAAGCGACCTACCCCCACTCTTCGCCAATAATATTACCTACTGTACATCAAGAAGAAAGACGGGAGGCGATGCTGGATCCAGCACAGCAGACCAGCCCTAACTCGGAAGCTAAGAGGAGGAAGATCAGCCAATGATTTGACGCCTCACTGTTCGAGAAGCAAGGCTTGGCCTAGATGAGTGACGTACAGGAGCCTATCTATCGCTTTGTCAACGCGATGGACAATCAGAATGTAATCTCGAAGGCCTTCTCGAGCTATACACAGGGGAAAATTAGGTTCCACATTCATCAGTAATCTGTCAAGCCAATTACGGAACAAAAGCCAGAACAAACAAGTCTGGGCACGACAAGAAAGGAAACCAGACCAAGCACGGAGAAACTCGGCTGGCACGGCAAATAGTGCCAGTGTAGAGGTGTGAGACGCCAGGGCACATAAATTGGCGACCATAAAAACGACGGCGGTAATATGAGGACCGCCATATGGTTTCAAGCCAAACGGGCCAAGCGGCCAAGGCTAAAACACGGAATAGGAAAGACCGAATGGGTGGGAGATACACTCACATTCTTTCGGATGATCGAGCTGCGTCGGCACGGGATCCAGATTTCCCCACAAGATTCCAATTGCGTAGGTATTTTTGGTGGCCGTCGGGATTTGAGTGGCAGGTTATACACAGGAGGCCGAAAGGAGACAAACCGCCACGGAGCGCGATTTGCACGTTATCCAAGTGGATTCATGATTTGAATTGTTTTGCAGCCGTTGAAAAGCGCGGAGAAGCGGCCACGCGATTTGCACCATACCAAGATTCCGGCGAGTATGAACAACATAGAACATGATAAAGGAGGGGAAGGGAGATAAAATCATAAATAAATGGTTCCAGACACAATAACATGGTGAGAAAAGTGAAAAGAGAGAAAAGAAACCCAGAAACCCAAGAAGAGGAACGCAAAGAATTACAAGACCGATAACCGACGAGGGGTCGATGTGGAGTGAGAAGATGGAGTAAAGATGGAATATGTCAGAGCAATGCTGCTGCCTGAAGATTGTGACGCAGGGAAATACTACATCGACGGATCGACGAGCCACGTCAGCTACTGGCATCGACGCGAGAGGTAGGAGAATAGCAACACGCAAAGATGCGGCGTTACCGCGCGTGGGACAATGAAAAATAGAGAGTGGGTTCAATTGAGATTTCACGTACTCTATCGAGAGTGATATTGATGCGGATCAGGAACATAGATCAGGGGCATTTGGGAGAAAAGCAACGGACCTTCGACAGCTTTCATGACGACCTTAAGGTGCTTGGTGTCGGTAGCAGTAGTGTAACTGGGAGAAAAGTCAGAAAAATGACATCATGAGAGAAAAATGTGGTGGACAAACTGAGTGTAAACGTCTCGGTTGGCCTCTTTCTTGGACTTTTGACATAAACTGACAAATCGTTTCCGGAAGTAATCCTTGCCTGCTGCAACATCATCATCGTTGCCAGAGTAATCCTATAAGAGAATAGATTAGCTAATGCTACTCGTAGCAACAGCATAGGGGAGGCCATACTGGGAATGATGCTCGTATTGGAGAATGCTTCAGCTTGGCCTCAAAAAGATCGCTCTTATTGAGGAAGAGAATCTAAAAGGGAGCGTAAGCGCCGGCAAGTCCATCCTAACACACGGCTTACAAATGCAGTTCTGGAGAACCACTGTGAGTTACATATCCCATCCCAAATTTGCATGGCGTCTTGCATTTGATTCTGTATCGAATTTCAGGAAAGCAGGATACAGTACGACGAATAGGAGAACTGACCGCATCTCGATCTTCGATCAAACACTCGTCGTATCCACTCAAGCTTACTAGGAAAAGGATACTAGTAACATCTTGGAAGAAGTTGATCCATTTGCGCCGCTCGCTCTTCTGTCCACCCACATCAATGAGACGGAGAATGTGATCGTTGGACTTGAAGGTTGTTTCCGTCATCCCAGTTGTCCGGGCACGGCAGTGAAGAATATCGTCGTTTGAGACCTGGAAGTTCGGCGCCCATAACCGCGGTAGAGAATCCAAGAAGCTAATAGGCTGGTTCAAGATGGTGGATTCTGGGCAGAGGAGGATAAACTCACTAATGCAAACTACATCCAACAGAGAACACAACAGATGGGAAGGAAGGTGTTGAGTGCCGAGCCCGGAAGAAAATGGGAGTGATGGATATACCTATCAGGAAGCGCGACCTCATTTCCTCGCTGATATGCGGCTTTGACGTTGGGATCAGCCCATAGCGCAGTCAAAGGCTCGAGCAGGGTGGGCGGATAAGGGTCACCATCCTTCACGTTATACGCTGTCTTCATAACAAGAGGCAGGTATTTCTACGATTCGAGACGACGAGGAGTATGAGCGATTGACACCAGCATATGTTTGCACTGCACAGCGCACCTCGTTCTCCTCCATGATTTCGAGATCTAGATCATCCCTCATTGCGCTCAAGATCTCACGGATACCATCAAGGACATTGCTAAACGCAAGTTGGCGGTAAGATTCGATCTCCGTGGTACCCCACTTGTGGTTGTGAATGATCCGCATTTGCTAGCATAGCATGGAGCAGAGTCACTGAATTGCTCTTACCCTCACAAGTGGGGACGACTCACCTTCACAACGGTGGACTTCCCACTATCGCCAGCGCCGAGAAGGAGGATTCTGATCGTTTTATTTTCTTTTTCGCGGTCCTGTTGCGGGCTGTTGGTCAGGCATGTTGGAATGAAAAGATAACACGGCGCCAAGTCCGAACCTCCCGAATCCCCTTTTCGATGTCCTTATTCTTTGAGCGCTCCTCTGAGGTGCCCATGGCATCGTTTGAGATGCAGTTGCCCATGTTTCAAATGTTACAAGAAGCGACAAGAGATGGAAAGTGTCTTGTCCTCGACGAAATTCGCTTGCGAAATGGGTGAGATTGAGCCAGTCCAGCCGGAGCACTTCAAGTGGTGAGTATCCGATACGGTACAATAGAAGAGTGAGTGAATGTTGCCGCTAAGGGCGTGGAGGGAAACGGGCGAGGAGGAAAACTGAGGATTTCGGACGTCGTGGGGAGTTTGGCCCTGTTGTGGGCTGTTTTCCGCTCCGTTGATTATGAGCCATCAGCATTTATTCATAATTGTAACCGGAGCCCACGGAAGTGGCTATCGCGATGGAAAGCATTCTCCAGATGCTCTTGGAGGATTCTGCATTAATTATAGAAGTCTGAAAGAAGTCACTTGAATACATAACAACG
Organism: Clavulina sp. PMI_390; assembly: GCA_015039315.1. NCBI lineage: Eukaryota > Fungi > Basidiomycota > Agaricomycetes > Cantharellales > Hydnaceae > Clavulina > Clavulina sp. PMI_390. The sequence continues at coordinate 81,464 of WIDE01000055.1, forward strand.
TCGCCCAGCAGTCGGGCAACACAGCTCATCGAAGCAAGCGTCAGGAAACGTGTTGCGGAGCTGTTCCCCATGTCCGTCTTCGGTTGAAAGAGACTGATCCCTCAAACTATGATCCTAAAAATAGAAGAAACGTTACCATTAAGAACGCCACTGAGGTCACCCCGATCTTCTGAACTACCCCCTCCTCGTACCTTCCGACCTCAACCTTCATCGGTACGTCATACGCTCTCCGAACTTGAGCAGATCGAAGACGGCATTGATGGTAGAAGCCACGGCATTCTCGAGCCCGGAGCTAGTAGACTGAGTTGCCATTGGAGACGAGGGCGTAACAGTCTGTCGGGCTGTCATCACCATACCCCGGCTGGAAGCCAGTGCCGATATGCCGCTCAACAAGATTCTCGCTGTATACCATGTAGGCGCCTGAGGAACACCGTCAGAGAATTAGGGCAATTGTTCGAGTTCTAGAGATATATTCGATGGAAGCGCTCAAAAAAGTTGCGGTGACAGAGAGTAGTGTGGTTGAACAATGGAGACAGGCCGTTGGACGTAAAGGTTGCCAAGAGAGAGGCTGAGAACAAAAGACTACAGAGCGGATTGGAAGACGCAATGGTGGAAGGATTACTAGACGGCAAGAGGGCAGTCGGCGTGATGAGTAAAACAGTTTCAAGAACAAAAATTATCGGCCGCTGAATTTCTCCAAGAGACTCGAGTAAGTTTGATTAACCTAGAAACGTTGTGGGTTAGCAACAGTGTCCACACGCAAGTGTGAGTGACAGTTAAAACCTTCAGCGACAACTCTGGCTCATTGAGGAAACCTGAGAGAACAGAAGCCGCTTCGAACCATCGTTTAGCCTCGTCAAGCAACGCAGCTCTGAAGAATGGACGAAGAGCGCCTCAAAATCTAATGGAAATCGCGTAGCAATAGAATATCTTACCCAAAGCAGTCCACACCCTGGTTGTATGAGACCGTGAATAGCCACCTTCTTTCGTCCATCGGATAGCTCTGAAACAACCGAGGTTAGCAAGAAGGCTAGCACATATGGATAACGTCGATAGATACGGGGATCGTTTCGGACTCAGGCTCATCACCAGTGCAATCTTCCTTGATAACCTCGATACCTTGTTCGATATAAGCGAGGACCTTCAGTCGGTCTGAGGATCGATTTTTCGCCAATAGCGTGGAGCATAACGCTCGCAACCACCGAGAAAATTTCTCAATCTCGAGAGTCTTCCGGTCCAAGCAAACGTGGAGAAGTGCCTAGAAATATGTTAGAACTACTTCCGCAGACAGACAGATCACCACGAAACACCTCAAGAGCAATTGCAAGCACTAAGGTAGTAGTAGCCTTAGTAAGCTTGTATCATATCACCGAACTGATCTATGACGTACCGTCGCTTGGACACTCTTCCTCCACCCACTAGTACAACTGGT
>WIDE01000055.1:83440-108647 GCA_015039315.1 Clavulina sp. PMI_390
CCAACAAGCTACAAATCTGTCAGATTGGGTTCTCAATAAAGACACAACCACTCACCTCTGTAGCGGTAGTGAACAGTTCGGCTACGTTTTCCGTAGGCCAGTCGCTACACCCATCCACAGCACAATTATAAGCCGTCCTCCAAAGCCACGCAATGTCCTTGGAGATCATTTCCGCTTCCTTATTGTCAACGGCCTTTGCCACCAGATCTCGCGCTTTTGCAAAATGAGCTGGTGCGTCACCTATTGACAAAGTTGAAGAATTTACCGATATGGAACTGGCGGAGCATGGTGGCGACGAGTGTTTCTCTGTCTCATCCCACATCAGTCTACGCCCTCTACATGAAATGAAAGGAGCACATACGAATTCGAGCCCACGTCCTTCAGCATGCTGGTGATTAGACGGATAATGCACCTGCACAGTTTGCATTAGATACCTCGTTGTAACCTGATCTCTCAATCCTTACCGAACGAGAGTGACACGTTCAATCACACTGCCAGTGTCTGAGCCCAGTGAAAGTGTTCGCAGCAAGGCTACAAGGACGTTGAGTAACATATGTCTAAGATGGCTTTCATGAGCTAACTGTGTTAGCATTAGCAACATCCTGCGGTCAAAGTCTGGAGCAATGATCATTCGTTCTACACAACGAACGGCTGCGAAGCAAGGATCAGCTTCTGAGCATTTCTCAACTTTATTGGATCACCTTCATCTTCAGCGCCTGTCACAAAATCAATCAGCACGAGGGGAAATTTCACCGCACAGAAGACGTACCCTGGTGGGCTGCAGTCAAAGCTGCCAGGTAGTGTGTGGCAGCTTCATTTTCAGGAGCCTCTGAGATGAGGTCCGTAGCTTGCTGATAGTCACCTTGACGAATGTAACATAGTGCGGTCTTTCGAATGAATCTAGCAGTCAGGGCTACCGGGGCTTCTGCAAAGGCAGAGTGCCTGCAGAGCGAAAACCAGGCGGCGGCATCTGTCCACTTCTTAGCCCCGTAGAGTTTGTCCGCTGTTACCCAGAGGAACTGGAGCGGATGAATCAAGCTTCATCGATGGGCAAATTATGCTGAAAAATAACGTACACTTTGGCATGCATTCGCGGCAGTGTCGTCCAATACCCTGGTTGGATGGCTGGAGACTACATTACATGCGATCTCGACTTCCTGAAAGCTTTCTGCAGATGCCGCATCCCCTTTCGTATGTAAGAGGAGGAACAGAATGAACCGGTGAACAAATTCGTGCGTGCTATCATTAGCGACAGCATTCCGAATGCACATCTGTATGATCTGGGTCACGGCCAATCGACTATTGCCTCCGTAGTCAGAACAAGCGGCGAGACCGGACCGGAAGAAGGGGATACCTGATGTCTGCTAGGGCAGTGAGTTCGCTAATGATGCTGTTATCTTCGGTCAGCCGGATCGGGAAATACACTCTCGGTAGCATGGACACTTGCTCGTTCACATTGTCCTCGTTGAATGGGACCACCTCAAGTATTGATCGAAAGGCTAGTCAAAGGAAAGCATGAGAGGTGACACAAAAGGATGCACAGTATTGACTTCGTACCCTGCGTGAGTTCTTCTGGCCCTGCATGTCGCCGTTTTAGTATGGCAAACAGCATCCAGCGCACACGGGAAATCTGCTTGACATCCTCAAGAGTTCAACTCGATATTCAAGAGTAGCGAAATATCGCTCACCACTGTAGCATCTTCACTTGTCTCGCTCGAAGTTAGTGCATCCAACTCCTTCAATGCAATCTCTGCTCGCGAGAGGTTTTCGGGCTCAGCCTCCGAAGATACAAAGTACGCACGTGCTGAAGATCAAAATATGAATATAAGGACGGAGTATAGAAAGAGGAAGATTAATTTACCAAGAGCACGTAAGACCGAGCGCTAGGGGATTAGCGATATCTTTGAGTCAATTACAATAAAGGTGGAGCTTCCATGAAATGTGACCTTGATATGACTATGTTGAGAGAGGAACGAAGGCTCCAACTGGGGCTGGTTATCCGGTAGCTCCATATTGCCCTGTTCGGCAAGTTGAAAGGCGTGCTGAAGCCACCGTACGGCAGCGGTCGCATTATTGATGTGCCGTGCGTTGGGGGTGGTTCCGGTGGCACTCCTTGCTTCCATCGCTGTAGTTGCCTTGATTAGCGATTTTCCGATGTCCAGCACCTTGCTGGCAAGAAGATCAATCTATACAAAGAAGTTTGAGTTGATGCAGCAACGCGACACATCGGAGGTACCTCGAGGATGGTAAATTTCTCCAGCCTCTGGCATTCTATCGCGAATTTTAGTCAATCATACGAAGAAAGGGATGGGACATTCGCACCTAGGGCTTGTTGTAGCATAAAATACGCCACGCTCTCGTTTGCATCTGACCATGCCTGGAACGGCGAATTAGCTGCTGTTGTATCATAGCGCCATGTCGATCCTCACTGCTTCCATGCGACCTGAAATATTTTGATCAGCGATATGAAGAGCCATTACGTGACGGAACAACCGTACTGATATAGTAGCTCAGGATCGCAGAAGATTTCGACTTGGCATCCACTCCCAGTTCATCATCAGTGGCTCGAAGAGATTCTTCGTACTACCAAGGAAGAATATGCTTATTAGTCGGTCATCCTCACTGACTAGAATGAACGAACTTGTGCTCCCGCGCTAAGGATTTCCATGGCGGTATCATGTCGCCCACAGGCTGGAATGGAATCGGTGCCCATTAGCGGAGGCGGATATACGCGAGGTATTGATGAGGCTGACCAGAAAGCGCGGCTCCCGTCTTGCTGGCAAGCTGGAGGAGATGAATCAAAGCTACGCGGTTCACATCAATTCATTTGCGTGATCCACATTACGTCTGTGCCGTACTGTCACCGTCAGGTTGCGGCTCTAAACCAGCTTCGATGAGGCGGAAAGCAGCTAGCCGCACTATACGTCGCAGATGCATGAAAATGCCTTTGTGATTACGACTGCCAAGAGAAGACTTACGGGTTGCGAAAATTGTCCGTTTCTGGATGTCATCTTTCATGAAGGTAGATATGTTCCAAAGATTCACCCCTGGTCCCCAGAAATATTAGTGAGCATCGCGCACTTCTCGTCGCTTCGGATTCTGCGTGCCTTCGCGATCAAGACTATCAGCCATGTGAGGTGGGAGCTTCTTAATTTTTCGCCGGCCGCGGGAGAACGAGTGAGCATTCGAGATGATTTCTTCCAGGAGAGTGAGCATTGGGGCCTCTTCGTAATTTTGCTGATTTCCTAAAAGTTCTTTCACTCTCACGAGCGCGTCTGTGTGAGTATCGAAGGCGTCAAGCCACCATGGACGTTCACGCGACAGAAGGTGAATTTTCACCAGACAGGCTTCTAAACACATCTTGGACCAGGTCTCGAGGATCTTTGACGCGATTGGTAGACATATTAAACTCTGAGCTCCTCGGAGCAAGGTGAATCGGATGAGGGAGTCTCGTTGACCGTTGTTGAGATGTATTGATCCATGCTTTGGTCGTCGGGTAATACACCAGACATTGACATTCAGGTCTACTTAGCCTCTCCGCAAAATCTGATGGAAAAGGCTATCAATCGAATGTCAGTAATATGTCTGGGTTGTGTTCGACGCGCTTGAGGGCTCTCGCTCGTATCAAGCCTGGATCTTTCCAAGTTGTCGTATCCACACCCATTGCTGTTTAACAGCCCATCATCAGCAATTCTAGAGTATTTTTGATATATGCCTGCAAACTATTATCTTAGACTTTCCCATGCGACGTGCTGTTGAAAATGCTACTCCGATCCTTTGTTCCTACGAAGATTCTTGACCACCATCGACCTACTCACATCTTCGAGCAAACAGCGATCTCGCCCAGGGCTCCGTTTCTGCGGAAGAATTTGACATTGCGACCTCTGTTCTGAACTGTGGACGGAAGGATTCATCGTGAGTGCAGGACCCGTCCCGGCGTCATTCATGAGTGCTGTATTTTACTTCAGTAGTCCGGCTCTCACAGTGTCAGAAGCATAGCTGAAGCTATGCTATGGGTGGATCAATCTAAGCAGCCGCAGGTGTGGCAGGTTGAGCACTAATCTAGAAGGTCTATCAGTTCTCTTGGGCCCATAGTCAGGCGAGATGGAGATTCACTATCCTTCCAAGCCACCCTCGCCGAGTTCATTACCACTCGAGGCTAATCCTGGGATGTGGTTTGGCTCCACCACATGGGTCCTTTACGATACCTGTGATTATTTCATCGTTTTAGCGACTAAGGAAGCCGCTGTCAAATCTTGGTCAGGACCATTCCAAGTTCTGGTTGCGCGACGCGCGGGAGTCTTTGCAGACACCTTTATTTGGCTGCAGAGCCCGACTGGTTGTGGATAGAAGCACCAATCTATCAAATGATGGCATCCATACTAAATGCGGCTTCCTGATACGGGATTCATGCACGTCAATCACACAAACCCATTCGAACCGCTTTTCATCACGACAAGGATCTGGTCCTCATCAATTGTGTGATTCCTGGGCTTCAGCAAGGCATAAGCGACTCTAACTGAATTCACACTATTGAGCGATCCTGCGACGATTCATGGATTCATACCATTTCATTATGCAGGAGATAGCCTGATGCCTTTGATACATGACTCACAACAGTCAAGTGCAACATACCGGCGATGCCCCTCTCTATTCTGCACCTAAGGTAGTAAAATTTGGGTCTGGATAGTCAGGCAATCGTACAACCGCCGATATGGCTCATATAGGTGCGCCAAAATATAGAGATGTGACTCGATGGATGTGGAACGTCAGCCCAAAGGTCGTTCTTTGGTGAAGATACCACATTAGACAGATGAGTCCCTTTGAGTTGGGGAGAATCACAGCATTCCATTGATCCATCCCCCGTGATAGCCTTTTGGCTTTGAAAAGGCAGTTAAATGTTCCGAACCCTTGCCTGCCGCGTCTATCACCAGTAAGATATGGAACATGATGTGTTGCGTCTCTGAAAGGACTTCTATGGCCCAGATCTTTGGGAATTATACCCCTTGCTATGATTTTTCTTGTTCTCCTGACGGAGAGATACCGCGGATCGCCGTCCTTCCGAGCCTCGAGGCATTCTGCCCAGCAACGCATCAATTTCCCTTCTGTGTTGGTCCGACAACACGGACTGATCTACCAGTGACATTTATGGGATCTTTGACTCCTTTGCAGAAAAGATCATGGTGTGGCAACTAGAGAGAGATGCTGTTTAGCGGGCACTCAAGGCCATTCCAACTGCCACAGAGCCCGCGTGCGGGCGGCATGGATATAGTGACACTAGGCCTAATTGGGACGCACTGTAGATCTCCCGCAAGGCTTTCTCCGTTCGATACTTCATTGACTTGGCCTAAGCACGTCTGGATGGAGGGAGACGGAACCCGAACATGGCGAACGAGGCAGTTGTTCCAGAATCAGCGCATCTAGGCCCGTTCACGTTTCTCCTTGTTTCCGCCTAATATCTCTTCCGACGGATTCTAGAAAAGCAGGTGGTCACAATGCTCCGAAGGAAAGGAATCAAAAATGGCCGGCTGAGTGTCATCATGAGCGCTCGTGTCTTAGCGGGCATCCCAATCATCAAATCAGTGCCTATCTGTCTCGATACTGCATCTATTCCGTAAGAACCGTTTGTGCGTGATCCATTCTCACAGAAAATCAGGCATCCTAGCTGCTGGCCTGGATCTTTGAGCTTTGTCGCCGAAGCCCCTTTTCCTTGAGGTTCGACGCTTCGCCTGTCCGAATAATTTATGCTGTGTGAATATGACCATAGCACCTCATGTTCTATACCGCAGGTGGTGCCTTTTCATTAAGGGTGCAGCATCATGATATCGCATACACTGCCGAGCGTCAACCTTCATCCCCATAGCGTGGCCACGAGCAATCCTTTGATCCAGCATGCCGCCTGCTACAAAATATTGCGATTGACTTCTGCGGGGCTGAATAGATCTACTAACAGCATAGATGATCTGCTCGTCTATGGACAATTCCGGAGATCGTTGTCGTGTGCTCAGGCGCGGTCCGTTCCTCGGACTGTCCAAAAAGGCGCCCGCTCCATGGCAACCCGCAAAAGGAGCCACTCAACTGGAATCGTTAAGTATGAACCAGAAAAAGAACCCACCGATTGCACCACACGATGTCATTTGGAATTAGCATTGAGAGAGATAGATCGCCTGGAGCGATTTATGAGCAGAAAATTGCCGAAGTTGCCCTGGTGTTCATTCAGCTCGATCCTCTGACTGAATCATCTTACTTTGATGATTTATCTCTGATTCTTTTATGGAGGAGATCAGACCGCGCTGGATGGAATCCATTGCATTCACACGCGCCAGGCACATGGTAACTGTCAATCCGCACATGAGCCGTTGTGAACATTCCTAAACGGGGCGTGTTGGGACGAGGGTAAAGATGTGGCATGCGAAGACAGCATTGCAATTGTGGCAAGAATGAAACGGTTACTAGGTCGGCTATGGAGTCTTATACGTAGGATACTTGTTACTACTAGTCGTACGTAGTGTACTGAAGAGGTGGAAGGAAGCGGAGTTTGAGCGGGATGCGATACGATGCGAACGGTCCGTGGTTGTAAATGAGGCGTAAACCGAACTGGAAGGAACAAGATGGGCAAGTCTGAATGATATGTGAGAGCTGACGTGCAAGATGCAGGAGTGTGAAAGCGAACTGTATGCTAAGTAAAGGCCATGCGACAAATAGATACGAAGGCAATGTCATCGGGTACCACGCCGAGAAAGGGCATAAAAGGAGAGAGAAACAGAAGATATGAATAAGAATTTGTTGCTGTAGGGAAAGTGACAAAGATCGAGAAGAAAGGGGCGCCCCGGCTGCTGTGTCACTCCTCGGCGGTGATTTCCCGGAAGAGCGATGATCATACGTAGAGGCCAAATGAAGAGTGGATAAAAGAAGGGTAACGATATGACACAATTATATGGCGCGAAGGAGGCGAAGTGGACCTGAATGGGCGGTAAGGCTCACAAAGGAAATGTCCTGCCAGCAGAATGAGAAAAAGCCACTTATGCAGGACGGTTGCTCAGCGATTATCAGCACCACCCAGTGAGCGCGCGAAGGCGGCGTGGTAGCGGTGACGAGAGCGGAGGCGGTGCGCGTGACCGAGATCGTTTGGCCACACAAGTGCCTTCGTGAGCCATGTAGTGAGGGAAACGAAAGGATCATCGGGGGGAAGATGGAAAAACCGCCATTTGGGGGTATAGGCGAGGTGGGTGGACTGGCTCCGAAATGAGGGCGAAATCGCTAGCATTATCATTCGGGCCCCTCACCACCGCGGCACGCAAGATTGAGACTCGGCGCACTGAGCGGCGCAACAACCAACCTAGATGTGTGGAAAAAATGGTGAGCTTTGAATGTGGGACCATCAGAACGATTGAAAAAGAGTGCGCACCGAGGACGGGAAGTCAAGGGAATATGAGAAGGCGAACTAACGGGGATGGCATGAAACCGACAGCCGCTTGCAGGGGTTGAATGATGGGAGATGGCATTGATTGCGATTGACAATGAATATGAATGGAATGATAATGAAAAAAGTAGACGCAAGAAATGCAGATCGGCCAGGGCTCTCGCTCGAATGTGATTGCGATTGTCACTCGCTTCGCATGCTCCCCATTCACATCTGGGACCGACCAGTAACCGGGGATGGGGCCTCACTCCATGCACCCACGGGAGGCTGCGTGTACGCAATAGGCGACCACTGCGCTTGTGCTTGCTGGTGCTGATGTTGCTGTTGCTGCTGGTGCTGATTCCCATGTTGGTAGGTCCATGCGGCTGCGGGAGGAGCGGCACCTCCGGCAGAATGAGGGGACGAGGCCTGGGAATGATGCGTGGAGGATTGATGAGCATTGAGCCCGTTCAAGCCATGTTGGCTATGCTGCTGGGTAGCGAGAGGAAGCGAGTGTTGCTGCTGATGGTGGGTGGGATGATAGGGTGCGCTGTGTTGCGGCTCGAGGGCTCCGGCATAGGAGTACTGCTGGTTCCGAGATGGAGGTGAGATCCCCGTAGACCAATGATGAACAGCAGCTGGCCCGGCGTTCGCGAATGGTGCGAGCTGTCCTTCGCGCGGATGAGTTCCCGCCGCCTGGCTCAATGGTGGGAGTCGCTGCTGGTGATGATGGTGGTTCTGCATGTCATGATCGCGTGAGAGCCCAGAGGATGACGGCAAAGTGGATGTTAGCGGGGTGGATGGCGAGAGGTGGGTGGGTGCCTGCTGGGATGTGGAAGTATATGCAGGGTACGACTGAAGCTCATATGCGCGAGCATCAAATGAGACTGATCGGGGAGTAGGATCGATAGCCATTGTCTCCATATCTTCATCCTCATCATCCTCATCGTCCTCGTCAATCTCCTCGTCCTCATCGTAGTACGGGAACGAATCACCAGCCGCTACCGGGCTTGTGTGTGCAGACACAGAGCCTTGCCGACTCTCATGGTAGTGACTCTTTGAGCTCGGCATACCATACTGGCCCACACCCAGTCCACCAGAAGGCCGATGATGAGCATCTGTCCACACGAAAAGCTGGGGACCACGAGAGTTATACAAAGGCTGAGGCTGAAGCGGCGCCGCACTGGACACAGAAGCTTGGTGGGTTGGTGGCGGGAGCTGTTCGTAGCGCAGAACAGTCTTGCGTGCACCACGAGGAGCACTGACGTATGAATGAGCTGCCTGGCTAGGGTTCACAGGCGCGTTCTGAGCGGACGCAGTATGGGTTGTAGCCGTGGTGGGTGTGGGCATCTGTGACTCAGCAGTTTGAGGACGTTGCTCAGGGTTGCCAGATGATGCGAGTGCATTGAACGACAGGTACTGGATAGCAATTTTGTACGTTAGCACGAGTGGTTGGCGAGAGCATAGAGGACTTGAATGTACAAACCTGAGGAACAGCCCTTTGAGCATCGGGCGCGTAGGAAGCCTGAAGCGTTCGCTGCAACGTCGGTTCAGCTGGGGGAACAACCCTGCTCCCACTCGGGAGATTCGCATTTATGACTGGGTCCACAAATCGGGGATGCTCCTCGCCCACAGCGGAGTCCGGAGAAATACGCTGTCCACCTGAGCTGCTCGGGCCTGCACGCTGCTGACCGAGATTATGGATCGAGAGCTGAGCGAGGCGTTGCTGGACATCACGCTGGGAAACCCCACGTTGTTGCTGCTGACGAAGACCAGCGCCATGCTCGAGCTTTGCAACCTTGTTCGCCGTCGGACTCGTTCGCGACGAGCCCATATCCACAGGGGCCGACTTCTTCACAACAGGGGAAGATTCAGCGGCGCCTCGCTTCATACCTGCTGAAGTAGACGATGGATAGCTCGTTTGATGGTGCTGAGTCGGCTGGGGCTGGGAAGCTTGTGCAGAGGAAGCTGGAGTAGGGATAGGCAAGCGTAACGAGACTTGCGGTGCATTGATGGGAGGTGCGAACGTGAACGAGTACTGTCCATCGTACTGGTAGCCAGAAGCTCCATTGGAGTATTGCTGGGCATGGGGCTGGCCGTTGATGTTCGCGTTCAGAGGGAGGGCGGTAGGATGCAGACGTCCAGAAGGAAGGATTGGCGAGCTCGATTGGGCGCGCGTCCGCTGGCGCGAAATCGATGCATTCGATGGTGCGCGCTGGCGGCCACGGACAACGGGAACAAGAGCAGGTCCGTAGATCTGTTGCGGCTGTTGTTGCTGAGGCTGGTAAGCAGAAATCGACGACGACGATAGAGGAGGAAGGGTCTGCTGTGTTGGTGGAGGCAGCACATAACCTTGCGATTGGGCTTGGGCCTGTGGCTGCTGTTGTTGCTGCTGAGCGGAGGGCGCGGCGGGACGACGATGGACGGGAAGCCCATCGGCGCGCGTCGAGCTCGAGTAAGCTCCCTCCGCGTTCGCCCCACTGGCAGCGGCCGTCCCAGCACCAATATGCTCCTGCGGAGGGCTCGGGTACGGGTATCGATACACCTGTCCTTGGCTTGGGAGTTGCACGCCAAACGGCAGCACACCAGCGCGCGCCGCCACACCCGCACCCGTCGCGGCATACCGCCTGCGCCACGTTCCCTTATCACGTTCCTTTGCAAGGAGGAGCCCACCCAGCAGCTTGCCCCAACGTTGATACGTGCCAAAGTCAATGTATAGAGCATGCTCTACACCCTGCAGGAACTCGCGTTCCATGAGGTTGATCTCCGAGAGGGAGATCCCCGAGACGTCGGACCATGTCTTGTTCGTGTATGTGTTGCTAGAGGAGGAAGAAGTGCGTGTTGATGCACGCGGAGAGGAAGAGGAATGAGGCAGTCAGTATCGGTCGTATTGATGAATTGCTCGCGCGATCGGGGTTTCATGCCAAAATGAACAAGGAGCAAAAGAATGAATGGAAAAAAGAATGCAATATAATGCCTCGACGCATGCAAAGGGAAAATAACGAAAGAAAAGGAAATGATAGCAATGGAAAAACGAAAGCAAAACTCGGCGAAAACAGAAGGATGAGATGAACGGGAGGAGGCGGATGATATGAGTCGCACAGTTCCGGATCGACATGGAGTGAGTGAGCTGTGTGGTGGATCTGCCATCGGTGGCAACAGAATGGGCGAGCAGATGGATGGGCGGTTGTATAGGGCCGGTTGGAATATGAGAACCGCACGCAGATTACTATCAATCCGAAACGGGGAGATAGGCAATAGAGGCTGAGCTCTGCTGATGGTCCAGCCACGCCGTTCTGGTGCTTTCCCAGCCCCCTCCTGCATTCTGATGCGCCTCTCCAATCAAAAGCCGGATTGGATTCACTGGACAGGAGATGGGCCTGTACGCGGAAAGACATGGAGCGCTCCGATGGATCCCTGAATTGGCAACTGGACACACCCACACACCCAGATAGTCGAGACGAAGACCCCGTAACCGTCACAAAGCCAATCAGGCCGAAAAAAGCATATTCGACGGACGGACGGGAAGGAACGGAGAAATCATGGCCCCTGTCAATCGATCGCGTGTTTCCAAAGTGTCGTCGTCGCCAGATTTGGAATCAGGGGCGGACAAAGATAGACAGAGCATTCAGGAAAACAAGACCCAGTTTAGGCGATTTGTTGTTGTTGCGGTGGCGCACTCCAGGGGAGGTAATTTTACCGAGAATTATTGTCCGTTGACCGAGAAGAGCCCAAAGTTGATGATGTCGTTTGTGCGCTGGATGAGAAGAAGTACCGCCGATGCTCCGATAACTTTACGTCGTGGGCAGTAGCACGGAACCCGTGAATGGGGTAAAAGGGGAGGTTTCATTGTTGATCTCCGATTGCAACCGAGGGCCCGCTTCCTGTCCCGTTCCCCGGAAAAATGTATCGTCGTCGTCGCCGTCGCAACTTTGCGAAGATAGAGGGGCGATTTTGTTGCGTTGATCGTGAATAGAAGGTGTTTGAGGGTGATGTTTGGTTGCCATCGGGGTCGGGCAAGTGGCGTGTGTGTGTCGAAAAGGCGTCGAAGGCCAGGGCGGATATCGTAACAAGCGAACAGGCGCAAACGAAAGACACAACAACAAAAATAATGAAAGAAACACGAAAAACGCACGCAACTGAAACTAATAAATGGGAATAAGGAACTTCCACTCACTCATCTAGGAATTTATTGGCCAACATGAGCGCAATAACGGCCAATCGAAACTCGCTGCCTTCGAGCCCACGAATATGCGGGTTCTTGAGCTTGAGCCGATAAATGTAATGCAGCGAGAGAATGATAACGCCTTGGCTGACTTGGGTCGTGCGCAGGAGCGTGCCAAGAAAAGCGATGAATGCAGGGGAGGGAGCGAATTGTAGCTGAAGGCGGTGTGATTCGTATGCTGCGTTCCCTGCGGATGACGATGTTGATGGTGATGACGTAGCAGTAGCAGATGTAGAGGGGGATGATGTAAGAGACGATGGAGTTGGTAGGGACGTCGATCCGGAGGCGGACGAGGAAGCGGATGTCTTCATCGGGGAAGACGCGCCGAGTCTGGATGGACCCGTCGAGGTTTTCGGGCTGGTTGTTGTGCCATTTCTCGAACGTTCGCGCTCAGTGCTCTTGCCCAGATTCGTCGAGAACCATAGGTAGCAGATCATGTCGCCCGTGTTTTGTGGGACGAATGTCGTGTCGACTTGGGTGGGAGGCAGCACGAACATCCTGCCACTGTTGCTCGTCGTGGTGCTCGTATTTACGCTAGCAGTGGTAGTGGTGGTAGCAGCACTCCCGTTTGCGCTCGTGCTGGATGCCATAGCGCTTGATTGAGATTGTTGCTGTTGTTGTTGTGCTTGAGAATATGGGTGCAGGTGATTCTGAGACATGGCGTTCGAGGAGGGTGCGTTTGATCGCCTCGCAGCGGAAGTTGACGAGGAAGCATGGGATAATGATGCTTGCGGATGCGATGAGGTCGTTACCAAGTCGAGGATAATTATTTTTTTTCAATGCACCGAAGAAACACATAAAAGATAAAATAAAAAAGATCGAAGGTCAGGACCCGAAAGCACCAGGCCAACCACCGCTTACGAAGAAGGGAATTTGATCACTTACGTGGTTGATCAACATGCATCGCCGACGATGAAGAAGAGTGAACTGCATAGCGGGCATGGGGCGAATGTATTTGTGACTGCGGTTGCGAGTGGGAATGAGATTGGTGCGCGTGCTGTTGCTGCTGCTGCACCACTTGTTGGTGTGGCTGCTGATATTGGGGCAGCATGCTCATCGAAGCTGAGGAAGACAGAGCGGGATGGAAGGGTGCTTGGGCCGCACCAGCGCTGCCATTTGCAGTGGCATTTCCATTCGCATACGACATCGATCGTGATGCAATCGTATTAGTAGTCTCTCTGAAATTTCCGTGTGGCGCAGATGTCAGTGCTGCAGAGAAAGGCCTGGGAGACTGGCGGGGAGTTGCCCACGGGTGGTGATTGGGATTAGGGTTCAGAAGGGGATTAGGGTGGGCTGATTGGTGGTGGGGATAGTGGGCCTTGGTTGGCTCGATGGACGACGGCTTGACGGGGTGTTGGTGTGTCGAAGGTGAGAGCGGCGCCCAGCAGCGCCCGGAGCACGACTCGGCGGGATTGTTAGGGAAGATAGACGATGGAGGAGCTGATCAAGGGGAACGGAGGAACAAAGTTAGTGAGACCGTCGTGTAGTGGCAGACGTCACGAGCCAAAAAATAAAAAGCAGATAGAGAGGAGAGTGGACGTTAGAGTGGGACACCCGACACACACGCCCGCATATCGCAATGTTATAACACAGAAGTAACCCCGCAAAGTGGCAATGCATAGGCTCATTCGGTATCGATCCTGTGTCGCGCGCGCGGGGCGTAGCGGCAAGCGTTGGGAAAAAAAAAAAGGGAGAGGAGGAATACACTTACGAAGATCAAAGGCTTGGATGGGCGGGAGCATGTAACTAGTGTTGGTGGAAGTAGAAATAATAGACTGTGTGCTGTAACCAGCATTCGCAGGTATGGGAACAGTCGAAGCTACACTTTTAGTAACAGAAGTCGAGGGATCCGGGGCAAAGTATGCCAGGGTCATCGAATGGGGGGGAGGGGTCTGTCTTTCGGTCGAGCGTCAAAGCGTCGGAAGAAATTGGCCCTAGCTAAGGCGAGTTTTAGGTTTTAGAGGGCGATAGCAGCAGAGGAGGAGATCATGGACGAGGAGACTAGGAGAGAGAGAAAGAGGAGTGGGCGCGGTGAGTTTGTGTGTGGGTGCGTGATGGAAGTTCAGGGATGGGTTGGAGGTGATGTCCAGGAGGCCGTAACGGGTTGGGCGCGCCGCGCGAGAGCGAATCCGTCGAAATGCAGAACCCGATTCGATGGCCCCAATACAAATGCAATATAATCACAGTTTCCAATATAATCATTCAATCAGCCATTCAATTCCGTCCCCAGGAGAGAAAGTGAAGCAAGTCAGGGAAGGGCGTTGCCGCGTACCCGATTTCCCGATTTTCTCGACAACTGCGCATATACAGCCGCGCTGATACTACACACAGGGCAGATGGCTGAGAGAGGCTGCTGATGATGATGAAAAGGAGATTGATTCAGACACACACAGACACAGATTCAGCCACACCCAGCCAGCTTTCTCTATTGTCATTACCCAGAAGAGAGAGCGATATATATTTATATTGCATCCATTCTATTCCCGCTACAGAGAACACCGGAATACAGGCGACACAGGCGATACACGGAGAATCGATTATTCGATTCGGAATCAGCAGCTCCTCCCCTTCCTCCTTATGGGCACCCCACCCACCCACACATATACACAACTATCACATCATCGCTAATTATCGGCAACACCACACACGCTGCCCCTTGATACGCCTGTTGGGCGGTTGGTTGGGGGCAGAGGAATGAATGAATAGCATACCCCCCGTCGAACATCATCAACGGTTGTGCCGGTACCCAAGGCGGTATTCCTTTTCAACTTGCCGCCTTCTGAATCTGAATCAATCTGGAACGAATAGCAGCTACTGGCTCCTCTTCGCGAGATTCAGGCGGCACGCCCTGCCGGCCTCCCACCTGCTCAATCCCCGCGCGCCGACAATCTCAGAAATCTGACACGACGACAACGGGGAAGAACATACATACAAAGAAAAAATGCAAATGGCGATGAACTGATGGAGGGGGTTCCTTGGTGGGTCGCCGTCCGCCACGGATACATTGATTGGTGATCTCATTGCAAAAAACAAAATAACAAAGCGTTATGCTTGACAATGACAATCAACGGACACACTTCAACCCAACCCTGTCCTTCCCTTTTGAATCGCGGGCTCCTTTTTTCGTTTTGTGTGTGTATGGGTACCTCACTCTCGCCCTTCCTCCCTTTCCCCTCTCTCTTTCCTTTCCAGGGTTGCACCAGTGCAACACCCCCGGAGAATGGATTCAGATTGCTTCCGCCACCTTCCCTTCGCCAACTAATGATAGATGGACTGTATAAGGATTTACTTCCTCGCCACCGTTCGCGTCGCCCTCATCATCCATCATCTGAATTCCCTCGGAATAAATGCGAGAGCGAAGGGACCCAATGCGTGACAATGTCGTAATCCTATCGCGTGACTCGGAATTTTCACCTCGGGGAGCTCATCCCAAAATGTTCCCAGATGCTCACTTTTCCCCCCCTGCGCTGCGACCTTGTGTGTGCAATCTATCACCCCGTGTTCTGACCATTGTGATCTGGCGGAGGCAAAAATGCACGGAGAGGGCTGTTGCTGCAGGGTGTCCCACCCCTTTGTCCGAGTTTCCACACACCACCAGTGCCCCTATATCGTGTCGTGACTCCTTCTCAGGGACCCACACTCAAGGGTCCCTGTGCGCGTATATCGATATATCGATCTATCTTGTATCCGCGCGCACTTGCCAAGCTGACACACCAAATCGTTCGAGAAGGGGGAGGAGGCGCTGCTGCTTCCCTGGAACCTGGAAACTTGGAACAGACGCAGACAGGGAATGAGGACAAATGCGCTAAAATTCTGATTCCACCGCTTTGCTCCACGCCGCGCCTGTGGATGGACGCTTAAAGGGAAATAATCAACAATTTTACGCCACCACATACAGCACGCAGTGCTTTGATGATGATGCTGATGGGTCTCGCCTGCAGCCGACGCGGCACGGGCGCGGCGCCGTTGCCTCCGCGCATGGCATGGTCGGCACGACTATATTTGTTCCAACTTTGCGCTTACTAGTGACATTCACGACCGGGAGCACTTTGTCTCACTCACTCATGGCTGCGGCTAATATAGTACATTACAGAGAGAAGGGGTCCTAGCACACGACGACGATGCACTGAACTACCCGGGAGATCGATGATGACGAAACTCATCATGACGATCTTATTCTTCCTTGTTCGACGACATTTCGGCCATGCACTCCAGGGACGAGAATGGATTACCTATTTCGCTACAGTCTCAGTTGAGCTACTATCTCGTATCTCGGTCATCGATTCATCGGCAGCTGTCAATACTACCTGTTGAGCGCAGCCCGCTGAAGATCACAACACGCACAGCATTTTGTATATGACCAATATTGTTGCTTCCAGGCGACGCGCTCAAAGCGCCAGTCAGCCGCGCAACCCTTTTCGTAACCGATTCATCTCGTCTTCGATGCTCCTCGTTGATCTATAAGCATGAAATTTCGCTGCTGTTGTCAGGCCCCGGAGGAATATCACCCTTTTGGAGCCGTATGGCCGAGCGTCTCCTAGCATGCTCTTTTTTCTTTGTATCATTGACTCATCTAGGGATCTCATGTGCCTTTGACCAAGGGGATCTTCTGTTTAACCGTGCCAACTGCGCAGGTGCTGCTGTCGCTGGATCATACACAGGCGTTACGTACGCCTTTCTTCCTGGACGCCCCAAGTCTAGATCATTCATCTCTGGGAGCTGTGAGGACTGTTTATGAACCCTTCGAACCTTCGATGAAGGCATAGAGCCATGTGAGAGCAGCAACCGTGATTTAGGAGGTTCAGCGTCACCAGTAGCTGGATACATGTATCAGGCCACGCTCTGTCCTGAGGCTTGCTTGACGCGCTGCCTCCTTTCTTTCCACCCCCTGAAATGCTATTATTACCGCATTCGTCTTATTATTATCCGTCATCTCATCGGGTGGTCCGCCCACGCCCCAGACCTCTCCCCATAAAGAACTGCCATTTTAGCTCAGTCTGACAATGATATGCATCCGCGCGTATATTTCGTTGACAGCATCACGGCAATGAATCAGCCCATGCTCCGATAACTTACACGCCCGTCCACCCAAAGTAAGTAGACCTCCCCCTCTTCCCGCTTCTCCGCTCCGCTCGCGTGCGCCCAGCTCTCCAGAAAACCGTTTCCAGGAAAGTTTTGGCAATTGAGTATTTGATACCGCACCGCGCCGCGGTTCGTTTCGCTTCCTGCCTTCACCACATTTCCCTTTTTCCCCACAGACGACGGGCAAGTCGTAAGCATCACGCACCGACGCCGGCACTGTTCGGGTCGGCAAAATGAGCAATGATAATGACAATGCATTTGCATCTGGAGACACACACAAGGGAACGAGAACAACCCCCAATCCGCCCGCCTTCGCCATGTGGTACATGATGACATCCATAATTTGGCACGCTGACGTATATAGCTATAACGGACGGTATTCACAGCAACGCAACGTGGTCCGTTGGAGCGGGCACGGTAGGGCTAATCCGACGATTCCGATCCACACACACACTTCTTACTAAACAACAGCGCTCCAACAAAGGATTGCACCGTTTGTGCTGTGCTTGCTTCCCCCGACCATTTGCCGGGATTCAAACACGTAGTCAGCCGTGCATGGAGATGTGCATGGGTGTGGGCATGGGGCATGGGCATTCAGCCCGCATCCATGAAATCTGGATCTGATTCATGAAAGCTGCCTCCTTGTATCAGTTGGGTCCATGAATCATGCCAATGATGATCGCTTGAACAAACCCGGCGGGCGGCTCAGGTCGCCGAGCGCACACACTCCCTCGCTCCCCACAAAACCCACATCGCCGCAAAAGGAGAGAGATTAGATCTCAATTAGCCATTCGGCATACATTAGAAGCAATAGAAGAAGCAGCAAATCAAATGAGTGATCAGGGGCGAAGCTCCCACCTTCAATTTACCATTCCCATTGAAATTATCACGCACCAGAATAAGGAATCTGAATGGCAAGTCTTTGCCGGCGCCGCCAAACCGGATCCGGCGATCTCCTTATCTGATTCGCTCTGTCATTCTCTATACCCATTCCGCGATGCTTCCCATTTCTAGGGACGGTGACGGGTAAAGAACGCTCGGCAGCGTGCTTTCTGAGATCATCTTGTCTTCTGCTCGGGTGTAGAAGTGCGGTTCTCGCCCTCTCACCACCACTGTGGAGGTCTTCTCTAGATCTTGAATCTTGTTCAGTTCCGAGTCAGAGGGGGGCTTCTGCGCTTGCCTGCCTTGCCCGTACCCCGCAGCACACGGTCAGAAAACCAGTTTCGGGCTGATCATCACCGGATGCGTGTGTATGTGTGGAGAGCGAGAGATGGAAGCAGGAATGGCCATGGTATCAACCATCTGAGCTCAACCACGGAACAACCCACCGCGGTGGGTTTGACAGAAGGGTGTCAGGACACGCCGTCCCGTTCAGAACAAACACGAATCTGGAGGCTTGTTTACGAGATGACGTTGAGGGTCCGAGCGGGCTCGGTAACAAAGAATAGTTTACGAGGGCGTCGGTAACTCATAGCAGCTCTCATGATCATGATCGTGGATCGCCACGCTTGTTTCATAGCTTAATTTCCTTTTGCTCAATAGCAACTGAATCTCATACATCAACTGGTCGAATTGCTCTAGCGCGAAAATGGTTAGTGAGGACGACGACGACGAGCACGGCCAACTGAAACAAAGACAGATGCCAAGTTTGGCGGTTGCATCTGCGCATCAATGCATCAAGCAAAGACACGAACAGCGTTCAGGCAAAGAAGCTTGCGGTTTTCGGGCCAGGAACGAGAGAGCAAGTGAACTAGTAATGTATTGGATAATTCGGGGTGCTCTGAAGGCAATTGGAAATATATGAATAGAGTAGAGAGAGAGACGGCGATGAGCGAGTGATTTAGTAGCTAGTCAACAGAGTTCTGTTTACGATGCAGAAAGGGGCCAGAGTGTCAATAAGGAATATTGTCCAAGATGGCATGCGGGAGCCGAGTGAGGCAGGGGTAAAGGGAAAGCGGAAGCGGGGCGGAGCATAAGCGTGCGTGTGTGGAAGGGGCGGCTGTCGAGACGCCAAGAAGATGGGAAGGAGGTAGTGTCACGACAGTAGGGGAGAAAGGAAAGAAAAGAGAAGGGGGAGCGGCTATGGCGGAACATCGCTCAATACCCATGAGGGGGGTATCCGTGCTTCCCGGACGAGCCAGGACCACCGCCATACATCTGTGCACCCCCGCCACCGCCCACAATGCTTCCTGGTGCATGGCTCCCATCATCATAGTCGTACCCGCCTCGACCATATCCGCCACGACCCGCCGGGCCACCACCAGGTACACCCGCGTTGCCATATCCAGCAAGTAGGGGATCTTTGACCTCCCACACCGCAGCCTTGCTCCCCACACTGAACTCGAGGTCTTCCTTGGTGATCGAGTCCCAGTATTTGTACACCATCATCACGCTCAGCAGCATACACAGCTGGAACAGGAAGACACCATCGATATAGTGCTTCACTGCATCGCAAATCGTGTTGCTGAATGCAAAGAGCAGGACGAGCCCGACAGCAAAGAAGCCGGCACCAAATAGGATATCTCCAATTGGCCAGCGGTCCTCCAGTGTCCGGAGGACCAAGATGAGCTGTAGGACAATGTAAATGGCGACACAGATGATCGGCCAGATGAGGTAGAAGATCCAGAGAATAGTTGGCTTCAGAGGCGTCATGCCGGCGAAACCCTTGAAGGTGGCAATAGCAATGAAGAATGTCACGCCGAACATAGCAAAGCATGCCCCACGCAGACCCTAAACAAGGTAAAAGAATACCGTGGAGTAAGCACGAGCGCGGAGGCGAAAACGATCGGTAGAAGCACGATGAACTTACCCATAGTGATAGCGGCGTGCCATCTTCAGCAAATTGGAATCCAATGAACCCATTGATGAGCAGGCACATATACGCGGCCGCCACTAGCCCAGCATAGATGGCCGCAAACCACTGGAATGGTACCAGCAGCAAGGAAGCAAATGAGCCCCAAGAAAGAGCATGAATTTCAGAGCATTCGATCAGAACAACATCCTCAAGGCCACTATTATTCATGAGAATGACGTACCGGGTACACACCACTTGCTGTGGGAACGACCGCCGAATCAAGGAAGATTGCTAGCAGCTCAATTATTGCGTACATGTAGAAGAAAAGTACGATCTCCTTTCTCCCTGCGTTCATGGACATCGTCATCAATTTTCTGAATTATGACAACATTTGTTCACGGGAATGGGACTAACCAACAGCGGTGTATTTACTCCGAATATGCAAGATCATGATGATCGTCATGATTATCGCCACGATGTGTACGAAACAGGCAGCTAGGCAGCATCATCGCAAGAAACCAAAAGCAAGGTAAGATATGATAAAGAGTGATTAACAAACAACTTCACAAAGCTATGCACAGAGGCAAAAAGCCTCTTTTAGAGGATGCACATACCAGGTTGGAAAATGAGGGTATTCCCAATCTGAACGTTCCTGCTGTAGCACGTGGGCTCGACACCTTGTGATGTACCGACGAGAGGACATATTACGAGCGCTGCAGTCTCGCAGACGCTGTTGAAAGAGCCGAATTCAACCCCCATTGTGTGTTACAGTAGTCGTAAGATGGTGAAAGGATAGCAAATGGGTGAAATTAGGAGAGACCCCAAGGTGGCCCTCAGACGTAGAAAGTCGGAAAGAAACCAGAGAAAAGTGGATGAAAGAGGTTTTCAGGGAAGGCTCTACCGTCTCACGACGAGATGTAGGCCACTCAGATAGGGGACTCGACGCCGAGGAGGCGCTTGGCGACGACAAACACTTTTACGTCAACACAAATCAACACTCGTGACGCTGCGTCACACACATTGGAGACGCGCCAAACCTCGACTTGCGAATGCGAAATGCCAATGATGGTCGAACCATTTCGTCTCACTGCTGTCCTCATATCGCTGTGCTCGCTAACTTACTCGCTCTCATTTCTCCTATGGGATGAAAAGATATCCTGGATTCCTGAGAGGGCTCAGCCTGCACTGTCGAGTTTGCTCCGCAATACCCCTTCATTGTCTTTTAATCCGTTTTCCCATCATGATCACCAAAATCAGCTACCGCTCCCAGAGAATCTTTCGTTCTCATACCAAAATTACGCCGTCAATGGCACGCATGCCCGATATTCTTCACAAACCCTTGGTGTCGCTGCACATGTCTATGTAATATCTCTCCCACACCGAAGGGATCGCCGGGCGCAAATCGAGGCATTAATGCGATTCTTGAAGATAGAGTGGACATGGTGGGATGCAACTAGTTTCAGTGATAACCTGGTCGCCAACATCATGGAACGAGTGAGGTGGGAGCGTGCCACACATGCAATTCATCTTCACTGGGGCGTTCTTTCTTCATCAACCTCCGCCAGCGCTTGGGTTTCTGCCGATCATAATTGCTCAGCGTATCAATCACCTCATGGATACAAAAATCTCGCCGAGGTAGAGGTCGAAGACCCGGTTCATTGGAGCTCGGATGCCGTCGCTAACCCTGCAGTGTATCCGCCTCGTACAGAAGTCAATGTGGATCAAAATTTATCGAATGGGCTCCTTTCTCACTCCTTATCAGCTAGTAATTTAGGCAACGATCGGAATGACTGTGACGATGACGATTCCCGCCTGCATATCGCTTTCGGTCTTACAGGATCTGACCTTTGGACGACGGACCCGAATTTTGACCAGTCTACCCAGAATATTAATCGGATACCCCCTCCGCCGATCCCCGACTTTCGAATTCCTCTGCCAGTCGCACCAGTTCCCATCAGTTTCGACATGCCCGTGCCAGCCTCTGCTGATGTTGACTCCCATCTCACAGCTATTCTTGATGTTGGAAGCTCCGAAGATGATGACTCCGAATACCATAGCGACGGTACGATGGGCGTTAATCTCGTAAGGGAAGAGATTGGCGGTGAGATGTTCGCTCAATTCGACGACGGGGGCAGATCCTCGTCTTTATCCAGCGCCCCGGGCCACCCACAGGAACGCAGTGTGTCCGGTCAAACCGGAGGTGGCTTTCCTGCAGACCATGTTGTATCCGAACGAGCGCCCCACTCTCCGTATCCATTCCATCTCACGCTCTCCCGCGGCATGATCGCCTGTTGGAATTCCCACTTCAGGCTCCTTCGCCATATCGCAACTGGTTCCGACGACGTGGCAATCGTTCTGGAAGATGACGTGGATATCGAGTACAATAGTCATGCGATTCTCGATGGTTTGTGGGATGCGTTGCCCGTGGGATGGGATATTGTATTCTTAGGTAGGTGTGCGACCAACTGGCTCATTCATCTTCAGCTTCGGGGCGGCTTCCCCTTCTCACTTGCATGAAACTCCATTCATGCTCATGGTGTCGCTTTGCGCTTTCCGGGGTCCTTCGAGCTATATCTGGATGTTTTATACTAAACGCCTTGCGGCGATGCGCTTATTGACAGGTCATTGCTGGTCTCCTCACGAAGATTTTTTTCCTCCACTCCCACTACCTAATGCAACTTCCTCTTTTGAAAGTCATCCTTATCGCACCGATCGCATTCGCTATCGCCTACACCCATCGCTGACCCCAAAATGCACTCACGCATACGCAGTCTCACGATCGGGAGCAGCAAGGATCGTCCGCCATCTCCGTTCCACCAACGCAATCTCCCCTCGCTCTCCGCATGGCCCCTCTGCCTCCACTAACGCTTCGTCTTCGTCCGCATCTACATCCGCTTCCGCCGATGAGAGTGACAGCACCCACCATAGCCAATTCACTGGCCCTAGCTTCGCATATGGACGCGCGCTGGACCAAGCGTTTGTGAGACTCGTCCAGGGCCGCCGAATCAGCGCGTTCAGTATCGTACCAAGCATTGTCGTTCAAACAAAGAAGAGCCCAAGTGATATTACTGGAGGAAATGGTAGCTCTTGGAGAGATGTGCTGCTGGATAGTACGTTGGCGAAGCTACATAAGTAACAACATTACATTTTAGGAGATTGAGCCAAAAAGCATGTACAAGCTATATCGTAATCAAACCTAGTATTTAACACAGTGTAAGCAAATGACTCGTCGAATCAGAGAGGAGCCTCTCAGCTCAAAGAAAGATGGCGCGCTGGGTGTATGTCCAGATATTTGTTTTCGGCTGATTAGAACTGTAATTTCTCCAGAACGAGGCATCTAGATCCAGCATGTCTCTGAATCTTTGACAAGGGGATTGACCCTGTAGAAGTTCACGGACTACATGGAAGCGTTTAGGGTTGGGACTACCAAAAAGGCCATACACCAACGAGTCTAACAAAGGGAACTTCCACCAACCAATCCACACGCCGTACCGAGGATTTCCAAGCTCAAACACCACTCGGTAACGAGCACTAAGAAACAATTTTATGCCCATGAGATCCAACTCATGAGCCTGCAATGCCTCAGCCTCTTGCCGTCGATTACTGATGGTTCGGTACTCGACGTCAGGCCAAAAGGAAAAGAAGCAAAGATTGGGAGATACTCGATTATACTTGATCAGCCGGAATAAAAGTGCACTGATACCCCGTGCGCTATGGATTTGAAGAGCTTCAAGTTTCGGGCTGTTCTCGAGCAGGCTGAGCACAGTCCGCATGTCCTCAACATCAAGTAGGCACACACGAAGGTTTGGAAGCGATGGCGCAGGCAAAGTGTCACGCCCTTCGACATGCGCAACAGACGTCACTCTACATCTTCCTAATATCTCCAACCGGTCAAGTTGCGGTAGGTCGTCGAAATGCGAGAACAAGTGGTAAATACTGCCCAAGATGTGGAGATTGAGTAGCTTCGGCAGCCACAGTGGTGATTTGGGTGCTCTGTGGAGGTTATCTCGTGATTCGCTGAGATCAATGTCCAGGGTAGTGAGGTTCTCACAAGCTCGGAGGAAGGGTAAAAACGAAGGGGAATCATGGACCTCCCGTATGGAAAGCTGACGGAGCAACCTCGGTCTCACGTCTTCAAGGGGCTCAAAACCACTTGGGTTGAGGATAGTAAGCGATGTAAGCGACGTCATTTCCTCCGCCAATCTCAAATGTAAAACTTCCGCCTCTTCCTCTCCCCAATTCATTGTTTCAATGGCCAGGGTTCGCAGAGAGGGCAGAGATAACTTTAAGGGGAGAAACATAGGCATCAGCGTCTCAGAAGCGACGATATCAAGGTGGCGAATTCGTGAGGTCTGAGTCGAGAGGAGTTGCAAGGCGAGCTGTACGCGTAATGCAACTTCGTCATCGTCATCGTTATCATCATCACCATCGTCCTCCTCCTCGTCGGTCATATGGATTCGGATCGAAACATTTAAAGCGGAATTTCTTGAGTTTTGGAGAAACGTGTTGATATAGCGCTCTTGCATGTTGGGATCATCAAGGTCCCAAAGGATTGTTGCCCAGAATTCTGGGAGGTTTAGTATCACAGATCTCCAATGATGACATGTAAGGAGGAGTGACATGACATGTGCGGAACAGCAAGGCATGTGACAAAGAAATATCTCGCTCAGGAGCTCGAATGGAAGTTGATTGACGCGATCAATGCCTCGAGGAGAGTAGGCACATCGACGGTCTATTCAAAGCTTCAAATCAGCTCTACGACCTAAAAGATGCATGTATAAGCATTTATTAGGCTCACATGTTCCCCAGAGCATAGATCTTTGGCCGTGACAAGGGCAATCTGATAGACGCGGGTTACAACATGAGAGGGAATTCTGAAAAGGAAATTACCAAATAAAAACGCACAGGGAAACATTTGAGAGACCAAATATCTTTTTGTGGTAGATTGAATTTTCTACAAGCGTTTTTCTGAATCCTTAATAGTTTTTGCTGTGTGCTTCGAAGTGGAGTGTGAACGAATAGTAAGGCTAGCCAAACAACGCGTGCGCTCCTTCCTGCCTATCAACCTCTTACATTCATTGGCGAACGTGACACCAACTCTCACTCAACAATGGAAACACTTCCACATGAGCTATTCGCCCAAATATCTGATTATCTAGACGCCCGAGATTTAGTGCTGTTCTCTTGGGTAATACCCCCTCACTACATACTCATCCTTTACTAAGAATTGGATGAGGTTAACACCATATGCATGACAGGTATCGAAGCACTATTATAACATAATATTCCTGTCTCGTTCCTTATGGATTCGGTCGTGCAAGAGAATCATGCAAGACGAGGCTCTTCCCAACACAGCCTTTGACCTCGTGAATGCCGATTTGGCTGATCTTGTTCGCCTGGCCTCTCGCAAACGAAGATTACTATCTCGGGTGGTGAGAAGTGGAGCGAAACCTCCTTTTCCTGCACAAAGAAAGAATATTGAGCTTGGAATCCCAGGCTGGGAAACCCCCAGCACCCATCCGCAGATTCTCAGCCCACACCTACTTCCAGGAGGCCGATGGATTATTGCTTTTGTTACTTCCCCAGAAGAAGACTCAGACCATGTCTTCTGCTGGGATATTGGCTCATCCAAGAACTACTTCAATGGGGTGAAACATATTCTCACACCAGTTGCATCAATTGTTGTCTCTGAGCGAGACATTGG
>WIDE01000055.1:109027-189486 GCA_015039315.1 Clavulina sp. PMI_390
TCCTTCGTCTCTATCAAGAAGGAGCATGGCCAATGGCACCATGTAGAATCACCCATATTCCAGCCTCCCGTTTCTTCTTATTCCGGGACGATCTCTCACTCGGGAAATCAACTTGAACAACTTGATGTCCTTGGGGGAGATGAATTAGAAATCATAGCCACTCTCCCAAACGGAGACACTATTGTGGCTATATCTGTGCAAAATTCTGACCCCGTCGTGAGGTTCAGGGGGGTATTTGCGATAACGCCTAACGGTGACTACGAGTACTTGCATTCAGGACCCTCCTGGAGAACCCTTTGTTGGGACGAGCAGCTCATGTGCCTTTGGGGAAAGCGTAACTGGGACTTTGTTCACTACTTTCCCTCTCAGCTACCCCGATCGACTTTGTATCCTTCCTGGCTACAACCAGTCAGACCGACCTCTTCCTACCCGTCACAAAATTGGGTTATCAGTATCGCACCAAAGCAAGGAGAGGCTGATATAGTTTCCTTTCCTGGCCAGGAAAATGACCAGGGAGGCCACATTAACAAGTGCTTGGGAGTATGTCTTCGGTCTGGGACGTGGCTGTATGAACTTCGCCAGCCTTACCGACAATCGTTTGTTATTGTGAGGTTCGATTGACCATGCAGTAAACTCGGACCCTTCCCCATTGTGTAGCTAGGTCTTCTCAATGCTACCTTCGAGCTGGTTCCAAAACTTCTAACTAAATATGAAAGCACTTCAGCTCTTTGTCAGTAGTAGGGTATTTGGACTGTTCATATTGTCCTTCGTGCTATTTATGGTCGTCCGATGAGTGGGTCCTTCTATATCAGCATAGCAATATCCCGCCAGTGTGACCAAAGACCGAACGGTGCTATTCTATTAACTAAGTCCCGTAAGTCATGGACGGAGCTCTATGGCAAAGTACTATTAATTGTCTATCCCTCAATTCTCTGGTACCATCAGACCAGGGTAGCATAAATATAGGAACCAGCTAAAGCGCTTTCCATGAATGCCCGTGATGCCGCCGAATCAGCGCGTTTGGTATTGTACCGAGCCTTGTTGTTTACACAAAGAAAGGCACAAGTGATATTATTTGGAGGGGGGAATGGTAGTTCATGGGGAGATGTACTACTGGATGGTGCGCTAAGGACGATATGAGGCCACCAATATATATCAAATCGAAAAAATGGGAATTGAGAGAAAGTAGATGAGAATCGACACTGATAGCATATAATGGCTACTCCCCATTACCACTTACGTTCAAAATGCATCATTCGAATCTTCGCCAAGTTGGGGTAAATGCTTAGGTGGAACAAATCAAGGAATGGCCGAGATTCATCAACTAGACGGCGCGGTTGAGGCTTCGGACCGATTGCCTGTTACCCAGGAGGAGGTACTGCTCCTCCAGAACGAAGCATCCAAATCCAACATCTCACTGAATCTTCCGCAAGGGGACTGGCGCTCAGGAAGCTCCCGGACTATACGGAAGCGGTCTGAAAGGGGTCCACCAAATATCCCGTAAACGAGCGAGTCCAACAAAGAGAGCTTCCACCAACCCCTCCAAACGCCATGACGTGTGTTCCCGAGCTCGAATATCAATTTGTGACGATCGCGAAGAATACACCGTATGGCCATGAGGTCCTCTTCGTGGGCGCATAAAGCCTCCACTTCAGCTAGTCGACTCTGAATGAGCTGGTACCCGACCCTCGGCCAAAATGAGACAAATTGAAGGTTAGGGGACAAGTTATCGTGCATGCTCAGGCACTTCAACAGAGCACTGATCCCTTGGATAGTGTGGATTTGAAGAGCTTCGAGTTTGGGGCAAACCTCGATCAAGCTCATTACGCCCTCCATGTCCTCAGTATCAAGGGAACAGACACGAAGATTGGGGAGGGACAGTACGGGGGAGCTATCCGGCCGCTTGACCTGGGCAACTACTTTCAGTCGGCACATTCCTAGTATTTCTAGCTGGTCAAGATGATACAGCTCGCTGAAATAATAGAAGAAATGGTTGAGGCTGCCAACAATGCGGAGATTGAGTAGATTTGGCATCAAAAGCGCTGGTTTGAGAATACCATCGGGCGGCTCTTCTAGCTTGCTGAGATCAATTTCTAGGGCCGTGAGATTATCGCAAGCTCGGAGGAAGGGCCAATATGAGTGGAGGTCATCGACGTGACCTAAAGAGAGATAATGAAGAGAGCTAGGTCTTGCATCTTCCAGCGGCTCGAATCCACATGGGTCGCGGATCGTAAGGGACATAAGGGCGGCCATTCCTTCGGCCAATCTCAAGTGTAGCGTTTGCACCTCTCCGTCTCCCCACTTTATCTTCTCGATAATTAACGAGCGTAGGGATGGCAGATGCAGCTTTAGGGGCAAGAAGAGGCGCATGAATCTTTCTGACGTGACGATGGATAGGTGGTGAATTCTTGAGGCATGAGATGAGAGAAGGAGCAGAGCGGTTTGAATATGTATGGCGAAAAGTACAGATGGAAAGTCCCCGTGGATATAGAACCGAATTGAGATTCTTAGTGGAGAATGTCTTGACATTCGGAGAAATGCTGAGAGATAGCGCTCTTGCATGTCAGGATTATTGAGGTCCCAGAAAATCGTTGCCCAGAAATCTGGTAGGTTTAGTATCACGGAATGCCACCGACGGCATGTGAGGAGCAGCGACATGACATGTTCGGAACAACAGGGCATGTGGTGAAGAAATATTTGGCCGAGTACCTCAACTGGAAGCTGGCTAATGTGATCAGCGCTTCCTGTTGATGATGCACACCTGCGATCTGTTCAAAGGCTCGCTAAAACTTGCGACACGAAGGATTGTTACGAGATTTATTTCGCTCACAGGTTTCCCAAAGCAGGGATCTCTGATCTTTGCATGTACAATCTGTGCTGTCGAAGGTAAGACAGTCGCCTAGCGAGGGTTTCCAATACATCGAGACGCACCTAAAAACATCCGCGAGACGGATCCCCGGAAGGGTTCAGGTGTTATCGCAGGAGGCGTGACTGATTGAGGGTGTTTGACCAAACAATCCTCACTCCTGACTCTGTTTACTCGCCACCATTAGCGGAAAAACGTGACGTCAACCGTAATACAGTGATGGATAGATTTCCACATGAGCTGATTACTGAGATATCAGGGTATCTAGACGTTCTGGATCTGGTGCAGTTATCCTGGGCAAGACCTCATATGAGAGCATCTTTCCTAGAATCCTCTGGGGCTAATATCATGCGTGTAATAGGTGTCCAAACGCCTTTCCAAAGTAATCTTCTCGTCTCGTTCTTTATGGATTCATCTTTGCCAGCGAATCATCCGAGACGAAGCTCTGCCCATTGCATCTTTCGACCTCGTCAATATCAAGTTAGCCAACCTGGTTCGCCTGGCTTCTCGTAAACGAAGATTACTCTGTCAGGTTGCAAAAAAGGAAGTGAATTCTCAGCTCCCCGCCCAGAGAATGAATATCGAGCTTGGATGCCCAGGCTGGGAGACCTCAGACAGTCGTCCAAAACTTCAGACCCCACAGCTACTCCCAGGAGGCCGGTGGATCATCGCTTTTGTCACTTCTCCAGACCTATATTCCGACCATGTCTTCTGTTGGGATATTGATTCACCTGAGAATTACTTCAATGGGGCGAAGCATATTCTTACGCCGGTGGCATCTATCGTTCTCTCTGAGCGGGATATCCCTTCATCTCGAGTTCGGTTCGAAACTCTACCCTATAATATGGCCTCTCACTCGTTCCTTATCGCAATATCCACCGCTGTGGATCGGGAGATGTAAGAGAATATATTCATTGTACAGGTTCTTGCTAACCCTTCATCGGATTATGCAGTTCCCTCGACATTCTGGAGCTTCAGTGTCACCAGAATGGTCGACCATACTTCTCATTCATATCATCATTCCGCTCATCTTTAGATAAGCGTCCTCATTTTTCCTTCGCACAAGGATGGGCACTGTGCGAGGAGGATGAAGCATTCTCACTTTGGAATTTACAATCCGACGAAATTACCAATGCACCCGACTCTCTGGTAGTGGGGCGCAGTGTTTCAAAACATATGGTTACCCCCGATGGGACCATCGTAAAGATCGCGCCCTCTTGGCGTGAGGCAGCTCTTGTGATTTCCTTCGTCTCTATCAGGGAGCACCATGGCCAATGGCGCCATATGGAATCACCCATATTCCAGCCTCATATCTCCTTGTACTCGGGAGTCGCATCTCACCCGAGCACCCACGCTGAACAACCTACTACCCTTGAGGATGTCGAGCTAGAAACCCTCACCACTCTCCCGAACGGAGACACTATTGTGGCTCTATCAGTGGAAAACTTTGACCCCGTAGTGAGGTTCAGGGGAGTGTTTGCGATTACGCCCAACGGTGACTACGAGTATTTGCACTCAGAACCATCCTGGCGAATGCTTTGTTCGGACGAGCAGCTCATGTGCCTCTGGGGAAAGCGTAATTGGGACTACGTTCACTACTTTTCCCCACACCTGCCCCCATCGACTCCCTTTCTACAACCGGCCAAGCCAACCTCCTCCCGACCGTCAGAAAATTGGATTATCACTTTATCACCGAAGCAAGGGGAAGCCGATATTGTTGCCTTCCCCGCACAGGAAGGCGATGACATAGGCTACTTTAACAACTGCCTTGGGGCGTGTCTTCGGTCGGGGACGTGGCTTTATGAACTTCGCCAGCCTTATCGGCAGTCACTGGTCGTTGTGCGGTTCGATTGAACACATGGTTCACTCCCCTCCCGTCCCCTCAGGTAGCTGGTTTCCTTCAGTTTTGCACTCAGATCGTACCGAAAGCTATCTGGTTACTTGCGCAAGATTTTGACCATGACGCTTCTAGCATAATGAGCGCCAAGGAGTGGTTGGTGCCGCGCGTTACTTCTGCGGTATTAGTTTGGGTCCACGTATTTTTGCTTCAATTAATCCTTGCCGTCGTCAGAGCGCTGGCCATATGCAACGTCAGAAGCACGGCGTCGTATTTCAGTTCGGACTGTCGTCAATCTGACTTTATTCAGGAGCCTCGTGCCAGTAGTTGGACCTGGTAGCTGACACGCTCAATCCGAGTCTTTCACAAATGTAGCCTTTCGCATAAGCAATCAATTACTACAATTTGTCGTTAAGTGTCATGAGACGGACAAGTACAAGGGGGAAAAAATCACATAGGGCGTGGTGAGCGGGGGAGATCATCATCAGCGATTATCGATAACAAAAAAGACTAGAAATGAGGAAAGGCGGGTGGGGTGGCGGATCGAGGCAAGAGACCACAGAAATACCACCAAGAAAGAAAAGAAAACCGAGGTTTATCAAGGAGTGGAGGCTTCACTGAACCCCACGCTTGAGCTTTGTCCACCTAACAACGGCGTTCGCTCTGTAGGCTGGTCGTTAACTTGGGGCTGGGAGAGCGGTTGGATAGGCGAAACAGGTCGAATGTCCACTGGTGATGAAGAGGTGACTGTAGGTGTTGCTGGTACAGTAGGAATGCGAGAGGACGCATCATTCGAGCTGCTATTCACGTTGAGTAGACTTGGTGAGCGAATAGATGCTGGACGAGAGGTGATAGTGATATCGGCCTTGCAAATGGGGCACTGAGTAGTGGCGATAGGGGCAAATCCATTATTAGAAAGTGAACAAGGACAAAACATGCTCGTGGTGACTCACCAGTTTCTTCCGTTGGATCAACCAAGCGTCAACCTCATCCAAATGGAATATATGGCCACACGGCAAGATCCTAAGCTTGTCGCCTTTCTCAAAGTCACCTAGGCATATCGCGCACTCTGTCTGAGTCGCGAACCACGCCTTCTTAAGGTATTTTCTCCCATTCGCAGCGATAGGCCGTCTCTGCTGCGGGGGTGTCGATGTTGATGCTGCGCTCGTTTGGTCATGCACATTCGAGGGTATCCTGCCCTCCTGCAATGCATCACCCTCAAGCGGTGAAGTGGCATCGTTCTCCGCCTTTGCAGCGGCAGCAGCGGCCTCGAGTACACCATCTGATGCCGCACCAGACGCTTGAGTGCGGGATTCGGAATGAGCAACGATCCCGGCCTCTTTGTCCACTGTGTCGAACTGCAGTCCTTCCCCTGTCCATACACCAGTGGGAAGGGAGCTCACAATTGCTTCCGGAGCACGCTCGCGGCGTTCTGCGTGTTGTTGACGGACCCGATGAACGACGAGAGTGGCGAGTGTCATAATCGAGGGAAGCAGTAGGAGAATCGTTAATGTAATGAGTGGCCTATGATTGATCGGATGTGAGATTCAATTTGATGGGTTTGGGCGTGGCGATCCCTCTTGCCCTGGTGCTGCGGACGGGACTTACCATTGCCAAGTTTCCTCAAAGCCCATGAGAAGTGAGACAGTATGTAATCCGGAGATTGTCGTGTTGGATGCGGCAATAAGCGACATAAGCGCATCGTAGGAACTGGATGTGATATGGGTGGCAGGAATGACAACATCCATGGATGAGCCAACTGCATTGAGGCGCATTGAGGTTAGTGAGTATGTGAACGGTACACAAGAAAAAGTGACGGAGCCGACTTCTCACCGGCATTATACATGGTGACCAAAGTATCACCTCCACCAACGACGACTCCGCGAGCTCCGAGCCTTTGAGCCTCACGAACTTTATCGATAAAAGCGCATTCCCCACGCTCAACTAATGCGATCCAAGTCTCTGTGGGTTTCCGCCCATCGTCATAGATGCACAGCGAGGGACAGCCGTAATTCACATGAGACTGAACGGCTGGAATCGGAGGAGTTGTAATGGTGGTATTGGAGTTTTCCTGGCAGGGGTAGGTGAAGGAAGATAGCGGAAGGACATAACCGAGAAGACCAGGTGCCTGTGAGATGCGTGGTCCGAAAGCTGCTGATCGACTGTCTGAGTTGCGGAACGTGTAAGCATAAGTTTCAGCGAGACAATGGAGTAGAACTAGATCGACACACCGAAAGAAATGATAGGATCGTGATCCTGAAGCATGAGCGAGAATATGCAGACAGGGATAAGCACATCTAAGGGGCAAGGCTGAAAAGGAGGCATGCACGCACGACCACACTGATCTCGTTTTCTCCCCACGCCCAGCCCCCAAACGTTCCACCCATGCCAAAAGGCAAATGAGGGCCATCACTTATGTGTGGACTAGGCCTGTCAATTTGAGAGTCTCGTGCGTCGCCGCCCCGCCAAGAGGCAGCCCCATTCCACCAGATAAGATGCTGAAACCAGCCGAAAAGACCACCGCGAAACGAGTTTGTGGATACCGAAGAGACATAAAAGTCACCAGTGATGCCCAAGGGCCTCGCATCAACGAGGCAGGAGGCCACAACGAGGACGTGGATGGGGTGCATCGCAGTGGATGGGGCCTCGGAACCGACGCACAACGCAATTCTCACGGTGCTCCAAATCAGGAACCACGGCTCGAGCATCGACCCTTGTCGTCGTTGTCGTCGTCGTTGTTGCTGGCGTTGGCGATATTCCGAGACCCTGTGATCAGCTCAATTATGAGAATTGACCTAAGACTAAGGATCCACCTACAATGCGTCGAGTGACAGACTGACAGGTTTCTGGATTCTGAACACCGTAATTGCTTTGCTCTCTCTCACACACAATATATGTATCTTGGGTTTAGAGACCTCCACTCCTCTTAGCTGTCTAATTTCCAGCGCCTTCTCATAATTTAAGCACGGAATTAAAGCCACCAATCTGTTCCTGGGTCCCGGATCGTCGATTATCAGACTCGGGCACAGGATGGAAGGAAGCATAAATGGAGTCTACTTGCTAGCGCAATGACTTCCCATCTCCATCTCATCTCCCCTCCTCATAGTACTCGGTTCCAACGATGGAGAAGAGCACGTTTGATGAAGTTCACCCGTAAGTCTCCATACTGTGCTCGTTGGCTTGATGGGTGTTTATTGACAGAGGAGCCTTGTTGCAGCTATTCTGCCAAGCTGAAGAAGCGCGATCAGCCCCTCTACTTTAGCGATCTGCCCTACAAGCGCTACGGTACGTGTATACGTTTCAAGCCCGTCGATGACAAGCTAACCACTTGGGGGTACCCAGCCTGGCAGGACCGCTGGCAACAGATCCGTCCACAGTGGCTTGGACCCTGCGCCGGAGAGTTCTTCGGTGTCTTCTGGTAAGCCAAATGCGCGGACTATTGGTCTCCTTTCCCGAGAATGTAGCGTCTGACTTCATTTCTTGTGGACAAAAATCAGCTACTGCTATGCTGGGATAGGTGCCCAAGCCGCGTTCTTCTATGCTGAGGCTACAAACCAGGCAGGATTTGGCAGTGAGTCCCTCTTTTTTTTTTTTTTTTTTTCTTTCCGGGTTTGATGCTGACTCATGCTGCTGCCTTGTACTAGGCTTGTTCACCATCGGCGCCGCGTATGCCATTGGGATCGCATTTGCTGTTACTACTGGAGGTAATAAGGCTTCTGTCTTGCTTCCTGCTGATTCTCTCTAACAATCGGTCTTCTTGTAGGGACGAGCTCAGGAGCATGCTTCAACCCCGCCTTCGTCGTTGCGTTGGCCACATGGCGAGGTAGGTCCTTGGCCGTCTGAGTGCTTTCCAAGTTGCTTTTATTCATGGACTGAACGACTTAGACTTCCCGTGGAAGAGAGTGCCTGCTTACATCCTGGCACAACTTCTTGGTGCCGTGTTCGCCTGTCTCGTCGTCTACTGCCAGTGGCACACTGAGCTCAAGGTGCCATCACCGTTATCATGAACGGTAATCCGGTCGATTCTCATTCTGCTTTCCTTAAATTTCAGGTGATCGAGGCGGCAATGATTAAAGGAGGGAAAGCGGCGGCAGTTATTTCTGCCAGTGGTCCCGCAGGAGTATTTGCCTTCGTGAGTTAGGATGTGCTCAGTAGCTCTATTTCCGTCTAGCTTACTAATATCCGGGAACAAATTCCTAGTACCCGACAACTACTCCACTGAAATGGGTGTTCGCTAATGAGTTCTTTGCTGATTTCTTCATCGGTTTGGTATTCTGGTGCGATACCTCTGCCTCCTCTAACAGTTCCACACATTGCTCACGCCACAATACCAATCGGTAATATCCAGGGGTCTCATCGACTTCACAAACGTTTTCTCGTCCCCTGTAACTGTCCCTATCATGGTCGGCCTCTCATACGCCGTCGCGATTTGGGGCTTTGTGCCGCTGACAGTCGCCTTGAACCCCGCGAGGGACTTCGGTAAGTCCCTTTCCGAGTTTCCAGCAGCAGCAGTTATTATGTGGCGTGTCCTACTCCGCGTGCTCGTGATCTGCAAAATCCTTTTATCCTTCCGCACAAGTGACGCACTAACTCACGCAAACGCCACCGCCCGGCCTTCATTTACGATCAATAGGTGGGCGAATCCTTGCTGTTATGATGTGGGGCAGGCATGCTTGGGGAGGCAAGTACTCTGCCATCGGGCTCCTCACAGCGTTCCCTGCTACTCTCTTCGCTACATTGTGAGTTTTCTTGTTGGTGACGGAGCGATGACGTGATGTTGCTGATTTGGGCCAAACTCGTGAATCGCAGCTTGTACCAATTCTTCCTCGTTGACTACTCGCGCGTTCTCACCTCCGCTGCTCGCGAGTTCGATCTCGCCAGGGAACTCCGCCAAGAACAGTACAACGCTCTTCAGCGTGGAGACCGTAGACGCACTTACACCATTTCTGGAAACAGTATGCAGTCAGGGAGGGATTCTGAGGAAGTGTAATTTAGCGGTCAGGAGTCCTGTTCCAAAGTCACTAGCATATTTGCAGTTATTCCTTTTTTCTTTCCTTTTTCTTTTGGTTTTGTTAGGATTAAGATCCGGTTTTTTGTTTAGGGGATGCATTTCATGAATTTTCTGAAGTATTTTACGTAGCCATATTGGCTTTTCCTCACGCTGAAATATTGTTTCCGATGTGAGACGTCGTGAAAATGTTGTGTGACGTTCCGCGAACGGAATGGCTCAGGCTCAGCCCAGCGAATGATAAACAGGAGGCGCGGGCGAAACATGTGAAAGGGGCACACTAGCTTCAATGCTATCTAAGGAGAATCACTATTGAGCGACCAGGATTCTTCTGCCAACAGGGACAGAGTAGCGGGCAGGGCCACCCAAAATGTTGAGGAGACTTGGCGATCGGAACCAATTAAACCCGTGTGCTCCCCAACAACGAAAATTAGGCGCCTGTCCCGAATGAGCGCTCACCTTCAAACAAGGCGGGCCGCCACCTCACTTGGTTGCCAACTGAAGGACCCAAGACAACTCCGTTCTGAGGTCGTATTATGTGTAGACGGCTCTGGTGCTCTGAAGGTCACATCCCGAGCACCAAGATCTGATGCCGTTCGCGCTTACCAGCTTGAATTGTTGGCTATCGGTATCAAAACCTCCGCGACCGCAAATCCTGATCGGCCAACCCGAACCTAATCCGCAACACGCCTGGATATTGCGTAACGTGCCAGAAGTATGGTGCAACAGCACTACAACAATGTACGGTGGCTAGGCCTGCAGTGCATGGAGAGGGAGATGGGCAAATGAGCTCGGCCCTCGCTACAATCATTGCGTGTTGAAACTACACTCTCAAGAACCTCGAGACTACTCTGGCAGTGTGGAGGATCCTTCGCATTTGAAATACCAGTACAAGGGGTCTCTAATTCAGATCTTGTTGAAACATTACCAAATTAACTGTGTCGTCTTCGCGCTCCTTTGTGGACAACCAACGCGATCCTCTCACCCAGCGCCTCGCACCATCTCTCCACCATCCGTTATCCTATATGACCGCCCCAGTAGCCACGACAGGTCATAGGAACAACTTCCTCTCTCTCGGCGCATGGCTGGTTTGTGAAATAGTATCGTCAATACTATTTGGCATCTTGACCATCCAAGTAATCGGATTGTACATGGCAGCCTTAGAAGCCATTACACTGATCTTGAACCGCTTCTTTAGTGTGCTTTATATTTCAACCGTTTTAGAAACGACAATTGGGGCTTCAAGGCACTCGTAAGCCACTTCCACTCTCAGAGATTACCTCAAAGGTTGACATGAGCATCCACGATCGCGTAGGTTTCTGTGTCGTGGTATGAAATGTGCTCTCAGGTTGACCTCCTTTGCTCATGCGTCTCGGCATTCGGATTCCAAGGTTTCTTGAACTGCTAAACCAAACCTTCACACTCTGGTGGACGTACCAGGTTCAAGTAAGCCTAGAGGTCCTCGAAGCCAAGAAATAACAATGGCCGGATTGTCCTGCCTCCATACTAAGTTTTCATCTCGTGTAGGTCCGAAACTTCGGCCATCTGGCTGCGGAACTGAAATATGGGTGGTATGTTGATTGTATTAGCATGGCGCGCTGTATAGCTCACTCACCCTCCACTTCGTCTTCGCGCCAAAGGACTTTGGGTGTGGGTATTTGATGAATCATTTCTCGCATCTTTCTATTGTTGACAAATCCGTAACCCTCTCAAGGCTACATGTTCTGTCATGGTCTGTCTCCACTTGGCTAAGGCTCTGATCCTCGTTCATAGCTATGTACTAATGAGATTTTGGGGGTTCATTCGTTTACCAGAGTTTCAATGCAGCCCTTGTGCAGCTGTACGTCTCAATACCTCTGACTTATAGGAACGAGCTGAATTCTTTCGCTCAGATTTTTTGCTCGGCGCGGATACCTCCGTATGTGCGCTAGATTGAGTCGAATCCGGTTTCGTGCGCTTATCAATGTTTTCTATAGTAAATCCGTCTATCTGGCCTCTGCCATTGTTGTCCGTATTTCTCGCTTTTCTAGCATTCTTTGCTGGTATGAGTAAGTCTAGGTTTATTCATTTGCTCTTGTCGTCCAAGCTACTTATTCTCCACAGCCACCAGCATCAAAATGTGAGGCCCCTTCTCTCTTATCCCATTGCTGGGATTGTTGCAGCTCATCTGACCCCATCCTTCAGGATGATCGCTTCAGGAGAGTTCCCAGGATATGAGGCAAGCAAATTTCCGTGGTTTTTTGCAATGCTTATTCTGAATGCTCCAAAAGTGGTTGAAAAAGCTCTGGATCCTCTCGGAAGCCGCGACTGATATTCTAGTTGCGCTGGTTGTAGTTCATTCACTGGGTACGAGAAGGAAGGCTGCACACCTCAGGTGAAGGCAATATACCATCCGGCTCCAGATGTCGTTATACTAACTCTACCACAACAAAATGACACATTAGCACTCAAGGCGGGCTACAACGATTAATATTTTACACCATGAGCAATGGGCTCCTGACTAGCATTCTTGCATTGATTGTCTTCGCTCTAGTGCGTCCTTCCTCTTTACCTATGATTATGGCTCCTGTGCTTATGCCTCGGCAAATTGGGTATAGTTCCAGTTCGTAGCCCAATTGGGGGCTTATCCTGGCGTCAATTTAGGTGCGATCCTGACATGATCTGTGTTATTTTGTTGTCGCCAGTTCTCCTTCCGATTCTGACATACTGCCATTTTGTGGTTGTCTAGTTCTAGCGCGGATCTACGCAAACAGTCTCGTTACCTCGTATGTGTCACCTGCTTCATCTGCTTTGTCTCGCCGGTCAGGTTCTGACTTGGTTGATAGGCTAAACCTGAGAGGGACTTGGATACAAGACAATAAGACGAGTCACCCCACACATGAGCCCGCCGAGCCACCACAGGTGAATTCGGCCTCGAACCTATCGATCAATGATGCAGATGATGTAAGTGGTCGCATGTCCGTTTCTGGATCCATTGCTCTAGCTAAAGATATGCGTTTTAAGGGTCTGTTCAGCTCGCCCATAGAGACCTTGGGCCGTCCCTCATGACAGTATTGCGAGCACCTTTGGATCAGGTTGGTTTTTGCAAGAAACATCGGACTGGAATAGCCCAGCTTCCACGATATGCACTACGCGATGTCCGATGCCGCCGCGGATCTCACTGTCGATGGTGATGAAATTGCCCTATGATCGATCCCGACACCTGTCCTTGTGACAAGCGCTCAGAAGCAGTCCCAAGGCGTGACTGAAAGAAGGTGGTGTAAATGCAATGCTATAGTACTGTCTAAGCATTTACGCGTACGATTATGGTATAACAATGCTGTTTTCAAGTCCCAAAATAGAGTGAGCAGAGCAACGGCTTGGCATAACGAATTGGCTGGATACACCAGGAACATGGTATCAACATATGCAGACAACCGCCGTGGCAATCGAGCTTGCATTCAGGGGTCGGTATCCCGTGTCTTCGAGGATCCAAAAATAGCCCAAATCGTGGGCTGCTCCAACGAGGCACGACCACAAATCCTGATCTACCAACCCCACATCGCCAATACCACTGGTTGCTGGAAGATACGATGCTTGCGGACCCACCAAAGTTTACTCGTATTAAGGTATCAATCTTTGCAGCACCACAATACTCAATCAACGCCATCCTGCTGGCATGGGAAAGCGGTGTCTTGGTGCGGTTATCATTGGAAGAAATTATGAACGAGGAAACAAGGCCGCCGGCGTGACAGGGAGTGGGTTCTTCTCATTTCCAATGAAACTTGGCAAAAGGCGTGATCCTGATTTAGAACTCCAGACCTCCCACCTCGTGAGCAACACAACTTCGAGACGCCAAGATCTATCGTCACCTTCACGTTCCCTCTGAACAACGAATGCTCCGGTGCTATTGAGAGTATAACACCACCCAAGTGTTGCTCTTATGACTCTCCCGGTAGTATCAACAGGGCAGAGGAATAACTTCCTATCTATTGGTGCATGGCTAGTGTGCGAAGTAGTCTCGGCCGCACTCTTTGGAGTACTGACTGTCCAAGTAATCTCAATTGACACTATAATAAGCGTCATTATTGCCCATCGCGCTGATGGGAAGCCGTTTGTTTCAGTGTTCCCTATATTTCAGTCGCTTTCGTAACGATAAGCGGACCTTCAAGGCTCTGGTAAGGTACCTCCAGTACGAAGGTCACCTCCAACGCTGACGTGCTATTAAACACGAGCATAGGTTTCCACTTCATGGTGGGTGCCGTAGGTCTTCAACTGGCTTCCCTGGGCTGATGCCTATCGCGTTTGCATTCAAGGATTCTTGAGTTGGTGAACCAAACGCTCTCGTTATGGTGGACATACCAAGTCCACGTAAGTATCAGCACTGTAAATACCGAGGAAGGAGTTTCATGAGAACAAATTGGGTTGTGAACCCACCTAGGTCCGTAACTTTGGCCAGCGAGTCGGGAATATAAAATTCGGTTGGTAGGTTGGCCTTCTACACTTGGCGTCTATAGCACCCGACCGGTCGCTCATACTCTACATTGCAGGACTCTAGGAGTAGGTTCTCGATAAGGATATATCCGGTCATGCCTTACTAACAAATCGGCGCGCTCAAGGCTGTATGGGCTATCATCGTCAGTCGAAATGCATGTCATTCCATTCTTTCCCGCGATGTTTCTGACACGACCCCTGGCCCACATTGATAGAGCCTTAACGCAGTCATTGTCCAGCTGTAGGTCTCAAAATCCTAGGTATGATCGAGAACATCGATTCATTTCTCTCAGGTTCTTTGCTAGGCGCGGATTCCTCTGTATGACCACTCGCTTTGCTCGCATTTATTTTATCACGCTCATTCATTGCTTTTGACCTTAGTAAATCCATCCATTTGGCCTTTATCATTGTTCTCCGTGGTTCTTGCTCTTCTGGCTCTCGCTACGGGCTTGAGTGAGTTCAAGTCTCTTCATCGCGCGTTTTCCCCACTATGTGCTTACATCTGGTTTCACAGCCATCAGCATCAAGATGTAAGGTTTTCTCGGTCCCGTCCCCTCGTAACAGGTCAATTCACCCTTTCCGCCACTACTGTCAAGGATGATCGTGTCAGGAGATTTCCCAGGATTTGAGGCAAGCAGTGAGCTGTTGATATCACGGGACGCAATTTAAATTTTAGATCAAATAGTGGTTAAAAAAACTTTGGATCCTCTCCGAGGCCGCCACAGATCTTCTAGTTGCCCTCATCGTAGTTTATTCATTGAAAGTGAAGAGGAAGGCTGCTCACTTTCGGTAAGAATAATAATCCGCTCCATCATACCGAGACTAGCTGTGTTCCTGAGCTCGGTGAAACCATATGGTGCATCCAGCAAAGATGTACTACAGCGGCTTATTGTCTACACCATCAGCAACGGGCTTCTCACAAGTACTCTTGCGATAACTTCTTTTGCTCTAGTTCGTTCGTCTCTGCTTATTATGATGCCATAGCCTTCGTACAGCTAAAAATGGACGCCGTCACAATTTAGTTCCAGTTTTTGCCCCAGGATGGGTTATACCCTGGTATCAATCTAGGTTCGTTCTTGTGCTCTTGGGAGAGAGGTTTTCAGCCTGATTTTGACAAACCAATTATGTATTGTTGTCTAGTCCTAGCAAGAGTTTACGCGAACAGTGTTGTAGCTTCGTGTGTCTTATTCTCTTGGATCCTTGATTATATTCTGAACTAGGTAATAGATTAAATCTTAGAGGAACCTGGATGCAAAATAACAGTGCTAGTCATCCTGCGTATGAGCTCACCAGTCGTACGGACCCGCGACAGGAGGTCCCATCAACTAGCAGGATGATCAATGACGCAGATGACGTGAGCGTTGTCATACCCAATTTCTACACTTAATTCATCCAGCTAATTCTTAGTATGTTCCAAGGGCCTATTCAGCTCGCCGATCGAACCACACATCATATCTCATAGTAGAATCGACGGCGTCGTGGAGGTTCGCTTACACCGCCCGATCTTTGCAGAAAGCGTTGATCTTGAATAGCTCATCATCCGTAGAGATGTAACTGCTCGTAAAGAATGAATTCACCAATATGATCGCCGATCTTCCATCGACAGAGGTGTGTTTGCTCTCTGGGCCGACCTCCACGCTCGAAGCTCGTCACAGTGCGCTCAGAGATTCATGAGCATATCATAACCTTACTGTTCCCTGCGCTTATTTCATCTCCCTCTGTGGAGGGGATGCTGTGAGGCACAAGAGGTGGGCAAAAATATGGGCTGAGCGTCTGGGTACATACTTTCTGTAGATGTCCAATTTGGGATGTTTCATTGCAGCTTCTATGCTTTGGTTCGTATTGGGTTGGATTGCGAACCTTGGTTGATGACAATTTCCTTCTGCTGCCGCCAATCATGATCCGCACTTGGGTTTACAACATCAGGGCATCCCGCGCTGTGCTATCAGTACAGTAATATGTAATGGTGGAGCTGTATTTCATCATCATCATTCGCTCAGAAGACTGGATTTGGAGCGCAAACCTCTGCTATTTGTTCCTTTTTGAAGCTCCCTTATTGAAGCCCTGCATTAGCGATACGAGTTCCATCTGAATCATTCGGTTTTGGGCACTATGGCAAGTCTCACTTACGGAAACACAAGTTCCGACAAAGGAAACTAACCGTAGCGGAAATTGCCCAAAAGAGAAGGGAGTTAACATGCTTGGTGTCAGCACAAACGTGGCTCGACCAAGGGTGACGAGCTTGTTTTCGAAGGATAGCTGACCCGTATCTAACTCCTTCAACTTCATTGAACTTCAAGGCCTCGCGACGCAATGCACGCCGAATTGCCCTGAATTACCCGCTATTGCCGAGTCCTCTCCGCCACCGCAAATCTCGATCGGCGAACTCGGACCCGCCCGACAAAACATGGCACCTCATGCACACAGCGCCTTTGCCTCAGTTCTCAGCCTTGTGTCGCAATTGTACTACGCGGATATGACGCCGACACACCCACTATCGTATGTTTGTTGGGAGGACAACATGCCGGCGCGGCCATCAAGGAACTGTATTGATCAGATGTCAAGACCGCCGCGACAGCATGGTGGATCCTTCGCATTTCCAACGACTGGAGGGGATATCCTGATTTACAACTCCGGACAACCATCTTGGTGAGGAGCACGACTTCGCGACACGGTGCAAAACAACCCTGCAGTCACGTTCGCTTCCGTCTGAACGACAAATGCGGCCTCACTCGTGCTGCCGACTCATACCGTCCGTTAACTGTCACCTTCATGGCCGCCCCAGTGGTTTCAACAGGCGAGAGGAATAATTTCCTCTCCATCGGCGCGTGGTTGGTGTGTGAGACGATCTCGTCCATATTATTCGGGATCTTAACTATCCAAGTGATGTCTTCAATACTACAAGCAGTCCTCATCTCTCCCCTCATGTTGGTGTTGAATATCTCTTTCAGTGTTGCTTATATTTCAAGCGGTTCCGTAACGACAAGCGCAGTTTCAAGGCCCTGGTAAGTTGCTTTATTGCGAATATGATCATAGATGCTAATGCCATACTGTACGGTGGCGCAGGTTTCTGTTTCGTGGTATAATTCTTACCCTCCAGCTCGCCTCACCAGCTCATAAGATTTCAGGCTTCTTGAGTTGATGAACCAAACATTCACTCTCTGGTGGACCTACCAAGTTCAAGTATGCATCACTGCTAGCAAGATTGGTGAAGAAATGCCATGCCCTTATGTTGATGGCCGATTCTGCGCAGATTCGGAACTTTGGACAGCCAGTGGCAAAGATAAAATTTGGCTGGTATATTTCGCTTCTGGTACTGTATCTGGCGTATTCCATGTCTCACCCGAGGTTCTCTTATTCTCTATGCTATAGGACTTTGGGAGTAGGTATCTGATAGTTTATGTGTCCGGCTACCGCCTGCTGACAAACATCGATATCTGCCAGGCTATATGCTCAATTATCGTCAGTTAACCACACTAACGCTCCTTCCCAGCCCACCGTCGTATACTGACAAGGCTTCTGGTTTTCCATCCCAGAGCGTGAATGGATTTCTCGTTCAATTGTGCGTCCCTGTGCCTCCAGTGTGTCAGAGAAGGCTTATTCGCTTCCCTAGGTTCTTCGCTAGGCGCGGGTTTCTCTGTATGGAAACTCGGTCCATTTGAATCCATGTATCGTTCATTAAGCCTAAACACAG
The DNA here is from genome assembly GCA_015039315.1 of Clavulina sp. PMI_390. NCBI lineage: Eukaryota > Fungi > Basidiomycota > Agaricomycetes > Cantharellales > Hydnaceae > Clavulina > Clavulina sp. PMI_390. The sequence goes on from WIDE01000055.1 coordinate 126,906, forward strand.
TAAATCCCTCCAATTGGCCTTTGTCCTTGCTTTCTGTAGCACTCGCCACCTCAGCATTCATGGCTGGTATGAGTAAGTTTAGTTTCGTTCATTTATTTAGCCGTTGAGGGACTCATTTATTGCAGTTACCAGCGTCAAAATGTAAGACTTGCTATCCACTCCATCTCCTCATACGAAGTGACCTGATCTCTTGCCGCGTTGTCGTCAAGGATGCTTGTGTCAGGAGATTTCCAAGGATACGAGGCAAGTAGATCGCCTTCATATTGTGTATCATAACTGAACTCTTAACTCCTCCAACCACTAGTGGTTGAAGGTGCTCTGGATCCTCTCTGAGGCAGCTACAGACCTACTAGTTGCTTTCATTGTCGTGTATTCGTTGAGCGCGAGAAGGAAAGCCGCTTACTTTGGGTGAGAGCAATATAGAGTTTATGACTAGAAGCTTCCTCTTACTGAGGCCGATATGACTGCATGGCATTTAGCACGAAAGGGGGATTACAGCGGCTTATGCTTTACACCATCAGCAATGGGCTTCTGACAAGCATCCTCGCAATTACTTCTTTTGTTCTGGTTCGTCCACTCTCCCTACTCTGACACGATAGGCTTTCCGAAGACTAACTCAGGGGCTTCGGCGATTTAGTTCCAGTTTGTGCCTCAATATGGGCTTTACCCTGGTGTCAACCTAGGTTTGTTCTTTGACTAGCTTCACGCCTTGGACGTATTGCATGATCACTTTTTCTCATTTTCATCTTGACGAATTCATGGTCTATGACCTCTATCTAGTCTTGGCGAGAATTTACGCGAATAGCTTGGTCGCTTCGTATGTCTCACACCCCTGGGTTTCTCGGTCAAGTTCTGACCAAACCGGATAGGCTTAACTTGAGAGGAACCTGGATACAGAACGACAATAATAGTCGCCATATACACGAATTCACTAGTCGAACGAATCTCGCACAATCAACTCTGAGGTCGATTAATGATGCCGACGATGTGAGTGCTTGCATCTGCCCTCTATAGCCAACAGCTATAGCTAATTGTTTTGTTTCCTCAGGGTCTGTTTAGCTCGCCTATCTAGACGCAGGGTGTCTGGCATCGCAGAATCAACGATTTCGCGAAGGCTTACTTACACCACTCAGTTCTACAAGAGGCCATGGATGTGGAGAGGGCATTTGCATTAGTTGCTTTGGTCACACGATACGACATTTTACCGTACAGCATGGTGAATCTCTTTGCTAGCACAAAGAAAATCCTTTCTGGCCAACCACGGTGCCAAGGCCGAGAATAGACCCTCGGCGACTCACTCGTATCCTTGAGCCAAAGTCTTCTTTGGGGCTCGCTCAGTCTATCCTGATGGGAGGGGTTGGTGCTCATTGGGAATCCTAATTCACGCCCAAGCTGTCAATTGGATGCTGGAGATACCGCAGTCGATTTGGACAGATTCGCGCCAGGGGAATGCCAATCCTAATATTTATATTTTGCATACACCCTGTTCGTGATGTTATTTTAGTGCCGGTAGCACAAATCCTGATCCACGGTTGTGCATATATCATGCCATGCTATTCCGCAATATGGGGGTGAGTCCTGAGGTGGATCGCTACGGATTGGTCAGAAGGCTGACACTTGAGCGCAGAGATGAGCATTGGCTCGCCCCCATGCTAGGGAAACCTAGCAGCAGTATACGCATGAGATCATTTCAATTTCATTCGGTGTCGAGGGGTGTGTGTCACCAGTTCCAACAGCGACAACGGTCAATCGCGAACCAAAAAGAGAAGAAATCGAGCGCGTTGATGTTGACACAGGGCAAAACGTATAAGATACATAAGAATCAAATGAAATAAAACAGTCCATACAACCACGACAAGCCCAAGTTACGGTAGTACGAATACGAACGAAACATCCAAACGCAGTCTTAATGATCGATTTCTCGTAACTATATCTTCCCTGCTCTCGGTGGACCGCCAGACGCCAGCGCAGCTGGGATAGAGGGCCCTGGCTCTTCATACGGGTTATATTCTGGCAGTGCCTCCCCACCATGGTGATCGCTCTGCGAGCCGCCGCCTGCCACATGCTGCCAGTCGTGGTCCTGCGGTTCTGGCTGAGTATGAGTGGGTGACTGGTAATGCGACTGGGGATCATGATAACCTCCATATGCGCCGTCATCGTGGGCAGGGGAGGTAGAAGAAGGTACCAAGCGGGCGCCGTAAGCATCGGCTGCAGGAGAAGAGTGGGCTGGTGCTGGGGAGGTTGTCGACGGGTGAGGGAAGTAGGAAGAGTCACCACGATCAGGGGCTGGCGGATAGGTATTGCCTGCCCCAGTGGCTCGTGGGGTTTGGTCGTTTGCAGTATAATATGACGACGGTCCAGTAGGGTATCCACTCGTCTGATGATCATATGGCTGATGAGAAGCCGGTGTGTTGTAGTATTCATTTCCTGGGGGAATTTGAGGTAAGTGGATGAGGTAAAGAAAAATGGTTCACTGGTTTCGCTTACCAGTAGGATGCTGCGCATAAGGATCATACGACGCCTGTTGTTGATGCCCAGCTGCGGCGTAGGGGTCCTGATAAGCATCGGTTTGCGGAGCATAGCGATCAGCATACGAGCCAGATTGCTGGCGAGTAGGAGTAGCACCGTATACTGCACCAACACTGTAGCTCGCAGCAGGCGCAGCGCCGGCGGGAGGTGCGGCGTTGGCGTAGGAGGAAGTAGGAGGATAGCCTGAGCCAGCAGGATTGCTTGACGTCGCCGGGTTGTAATAATTGTCCATAGCGCGAGTACCGGGGGCACCGCTTGCATACCCACCAGGGTAGTGGCCCTCAGAAGGCTGACGACTACCCTGTGAGTAGCCACTTGGCCCTCGACGAACATCCGCTGGGATGGCGGCAGCCCCAGCTGCACCCATGGCTGCAGGTCCAACATCTGCATAGTGCTCTTCCTCTTGTTGGCGCAGAGGGGTGCGCTCGTATTCTTCGAAAGCCGGCAGGCCTTGTTCCCTTTGCTGAGAAGCTGCAAGAGCCTTTCGTTCTGCCTCAGCCTTGATAGCAGCCATACGGAGGGAGGTGTTGTAAGCGTCATCTCGATCGCCATTGCCAGAACCCCCTCCACCATATGCTCCTGGCATCGCCTTTCCGCCGCCGAATTCCTCCTCGTCCTTTCTTCGCGTGCGTCGCGAAGGGCCATCGGGTCGAGAGCCGATACAACACCTTCCAACGGTGTAGAAACACCCTGCAAAGAATAGAAGGAGCCATGCTGCGAGCGTAAGCCATATCGCAGTGCCCATGGTGGCCGATCCACCCTGGACCTTATTGATTCTCCCCTTGGCGACGTAGAAGAATACCATGTCAAAGATGAATGCGATGAGGGTAATGGCTGCAGCACCACCCGAAAAACAAGACGAGCAGCATGCCATGCTCATCTCGCGGACGTGGGCGAGGAGACCGAATACTGTTGCTACGGCTGCAAAGCCAAGCGCGACAACATGAAGGACGAGGGCATATGTGAGCCATTTGACGGCGACTTCAGGGATTTGAATAGGAAGGTCGTTGCCCAGTAGCTTGTTGGGATCTATCGTGATCGTACGCATAGATCGAGGTAATGAGGGATCAGCACTATGTGAGATGCTCAATTAGGAGTCTGAGACTCACCAAACTCGTATCCAACGCTTGGCGACGAGCAATTTGCCACGTTATTCACCGTAAAACAATACCCAAGGGTACCGAGAGTGATTTCGCCATTTACACCACTCTCAGAGAATGATGCTTTGAGGAAGTAGATGGACTTGAAGTATGGTACGCAGAAGACGACAACAACCAGAAGAACGGTTGCTGTGAGCGTCACGAGAAAGCCTGGGGTTGCTGGCCGGAGCACGCCCATCGTTGAGAGTTTCGCAGACGAAAGAAAGAGGTGGTGGTATCTGAAGGAGCCTTGGCGGAGCGCAGTCTTGGCCAATAATGCTCCTTATGGGACTCCACAACACAGCCTGTTACGTAGTGTTGACACTAGTTGATACGCGGGGCGAATCCTCTATTTTTGGGAGGTTTCCTGCGTACAGTGATATTTGGGGAGAGAGATGCCTGCCAGAGACAAAATACAAGGAGAGAGAGTGGAAGTACAGTGGACGGATGTAGAAAGAGAAACAGTGAAAATCAGAAAATGCCAAAAAAACCGGTTCCCACGACGAGGATCTCCTCATCACGATGGAGTGATGAGAACAATCACAGGAAACAAGCGCGACGGGCGCATCAACAGCAACGCTCGCAGTTGAAGAAGTTCGATATATGTCTCGTGAAGGCGGTGCAACGTGCCCCACACTTCCCAAGTTGCCTCCACACGAAGCCAAAATCCTGACAGCCACGTCCCAATGACCACTCACACCCCCACGTTCTGCACTCCAACTGCTTCATCCTCCTGCTCCTGCTCATCAAAAGACGCGTCAAGCGACGCAATTTCCTCATCCAAGTGCGCAGCGAACGCAGCATCGAAGCAATCCACATCAATGTCCACATCCAATCCTATGTCATTCCTTCGCTCGCCCTCGACATTACCTTTCGCTAACACAAAGCCAACTCCACCACCAACTCCGATCCTCACTCCGAGCCCGAGAGTAGCGCTAGGGTCATCGTGGGTACGCACAGTCGGTGAAACGCGCGGTCGCGCTGTGAGGAGCGCCTCATCCACTTCTGCTTGTGGTTTCGTCTCCGCTTCGTGGAACACATTCATGCGCGGATGCTTTCCCAACCCAAGCCATAATCTCGAGCGTGATTGCGGTTGAGCTCCAATGGGCGCTACATCCGTGCGAACCTGAGTGAAGTGAGCTCCATCGAGAGAGATGCTCCGACGCTTCGCATGGCCCAACCAGCTTAGCCTCGCCCCCATAGTTGCTGGTCGAGCTGGTGGATTTTCTTTTGATGTCTGCATCTCTGCCTCAGCTATACCAGGATGTGCGCTCGATGGGACAGGACTCGTCCCTGCGGCGCGTTTCAGGAGCGGTCTTAGTTTGAGAGCATTGGCAGCACCACTGAAAGCCCTCCCAAGCTTGTGCCTTGCCGCAGCGAGCGAGGAAGATGCCGTACTTGTGCTTCGAGCCGTCGAACCTGATGTAGAAGTCGATGCAGATGTGTACGCTGAAGCCGAAGTCGACATACTAGGGGTCAATAAGCCAGGGATCGATAGAGGAACGCTAGTCGAAGTCGCGAGGGGACTGATTGGATGCAAAAGTGACCCGGAAGGGAAGGCATTCGGAGAACAGACATGGAAATTATGAGGTGATTCCGCATAGTGAGAGGGCGAAAATAGGGGCGAATCTGAATGAGAGCCAAGAGAAGATACTAGATGTCGTGTGTTAGGGCGCGACGAGGGACATACTGGTGTGACAGGAAGATAGGTGGTTCGTGGGTCCACCATGGGCGGAGTCCAAGGGTCGGCACGTCCACTAGTGGTCTGATATTGATTAGACGTGGATGTGCAGGGAAGGGTATTATCCTCATCGCCTGCAATTGAAGTGTGCACACATGCAGCTAACTGGCTATGATGTACGCGCTGGTTCAGAGAGTTGGATAAAGAAGACGATGATACCTGAGAGTGTGCACCGTCCGGGATGGGCTTGTGTTCAACTACGTGCTCGACGCGCACGACGTTGACGCGAACACCAGCCTCAGTGGCAGGAGCGAAGCCGAGAGAGCCATGTCCGACAGAGACATTCGTGCTAGTACCACCAGTGTAACGATCCAAAAAACCAAAAGCCGGCTCCAAACCCAACCCTGCACCACTAAACGGCCCAACAGCATCCACGGGAGCGAGATTGCCAGACCAGACCAAACCCTCCTGCTCCTGCTCATAGTAGTCCGAATCTTCCGAGTCATACCGTTCGCCTTCGCTCCTCGAATCTCCTTCGCCGTCCTCCGAGTCATAGTCCTCATAGAGCCAACTCCCCTCGCGCTCATACTCCTCTATCGTCATCGGACGATAGAAATATGTTTCACCCATGCCATCGACACCACCCCGGTACTTGTCAGCATCTCCTTCCTTCAGATTATCCTGTAGACGAGCGCGAGCTATGGCCATTGCTTCCTTGAGCGCCTTTCCACCTACCCGCCGATTTCGCCTTACGACTCTATGCAGCCAAGCCCCCACATCACCATCACTCTCGTTTGAGCGCAGCGAGTCTGAATCAGAGCGGAAAGGGAAGGAACCCCAATCTGGATGAGGGATCTGGGAGGGCCGAATATACAGGGCAGCCGATTTCGAATAGGAACGACGAAAGGAAGCAGACAGGAACGGCGCGGAAAAAGCATCTGGGCGCAACGAGGATAAACGGAAAGGAAACGGCGGCGAAGTAAGGTTCATAATGTTATCAGAAACAGTGCTAGCGTCGGCCAACTGAGGAGAGTGAAAGCGCGCGGTATTTCCGAAGAGAGGAGAGGGGTCCGTCCGCTGATGCTGATACGGTCGTCGATAGGGAAGAAGAGTTGCAAGACGTTGAGGGGCCTTGGTGAAAACTTGCTGGATCTTCTTTTCCTCCACCATACACCCGAACTCAAATGCCGGTTCTAGGCCTATCAAATCAGAAGCGTGGGTTGTTCGACCCTGTTGTTGCACACGTAGTATGGTTTCTAGAGCAGGAGGAATAAGAGCTTGTCGATCGTAAGGCCAAGGATTCTCCATGTTACAGCACAGGATGCGCTCATCTTCTTCCGTCCCGTCAAGACGAGGATCCAATTTTAAGGAAAGAGTCGAGGAGCGGTTGTGACGTCGAGTGTACCGTGTAGGAGGATAAGTGCTGGAGTGGCTGAGCGGATAAGGCAAAGTACAAACGGGGCTGGGAGGAATTTGCTGATGCTGCGAGATAGAACCGTAAAAAGTATGATCAGAAGGAGAAATAAAGTGGGGCCTGTGGACCGGAGGGCTGTTCGTATCCGCGGGGATCATAGAAGCCCGGCGCCATGTTTCTTTGCCAAGAATCACGCTACGACCTTCGTGTTCATCTTTGTTGTCTAATGCAGCGTCCAGTATGCATGTATCGGGAGGCCAGAAAGCTTGACTGGCACCGGCGTTTAACTGAATCCTATCGTCCCGCTTCTCAAGGTCGAAGCGAAGATCTAGGGAGTTGCGTGCAACAAACTTGACGGCGCTCTAATTGAGTCTTTCTTGTAGTATTTTTGAGCGAGCAGATTGACTTACTATCGAGGAAGTTAGCACATTATCTGCCACAGTTGCTTCTGAGGTTTCTTCCAACAAACCGCCACAGCTAGGCACGTCCAGCGACGGTGGAGAATCGGTTTGTTCCTCAAGTAGTCGAGGTTCGAATTCGAGGCCGAGGTGATTCGGCCACGGATTAACACTATGGCTGGAAGTGAGGTCCTCCATGGCGCTATGTGAGGTGTTTGTAAAAGACGAGGTGAGTGTTTGATGTTGGTGAGGCAGATTATTGTTCGAAGCTGGTGCAGGTTCGTAGAGCCCATGCGGAGATGGTGCAGCCCCATGCGAAGCGTACTGGAGCCATTTGTGCACGTATTCAGCAGACTCGTCCTCTGTAGAAACAGCTAGAGGCACTTCCCCATCGCACTGCTTGACAAGCGGGCTTGAGTAGGCTGAAGAACTAACAAGTGGATAACAAGAAAATGATGAATGATGAACCAAATCGGGAGCTGCATTTGGCGATATACGATGGCTTAATGATATTGGAGATTTCGACGCAGCCGACAGCGATGAAGGGGAGGAGAAAGAGTCCTACAGTATTGGAAGTCAGGTTTGGAGTGCATCAATTGTCGTAGATATGGCTCGCATGGGAGAAGACTCACATGCGCAAGAGAAGGGATGGAAGAGGCGGTCGGGCTCGTGGTATCGTTATTTGGATGTCCCTGGGTGGCCAATACAGTTTCGATCGGACTCGGGAAACAAACAGCTTCGGTCTCATTTCGACTCATTTCTTCGCTGAGATATTGGAATATCTATATCAGCGGGTTTCATATGAAGGACGAATAGAGAATTTAATCGCTGCACCTTGTATCTCTGAAATGAAAGAAAGCACAGATGAGTGGGCGTATGAAGGTGTATTGCGGCAGAGAAGGCGTTTCTGATATTCTCTCCCAGCTTTAAGTTGTAGATTATCCTTTTGAATCGTATTGAGACTCGTTATGATCGTGAAAACGCGTCGTGGAACCTGCTAGCAAGGGTCAGAACGTCAGTGACGCTTTGTGTGCGCCTATTGCGTCTGAGCGCTTAGCCGTGAGCCGAACTGGGCTCGCATTTCTCAACGTATAATGGTCCCAATTTCCTTCACAGACGCTTTCGAAGGGGCTCCTGAACTGATGCTATTGGTAGCCGAAAATCTTGATATTACTTCTCTGATCCACTTAGCACGAGTAAGCTCTTGAGCGTTGAGAACCTCTTCACAGTGAATATCACGGGTAAAGGTCACTGACCTGTTCGCGGATTCCTTTCAAATAGACCTCTAGAGCTTCGCGAGAGATCTTGCTCAGCTATCGAACCTTGTGGACGTCCGCCTGTCGCGCGATGCTCGCCACTCACAATACGTCTGATGAGTGGACAGAGCTTGACCTCCAAATGTGCTCGATATCGGAAATAGTGGAATTATGTTCCCGGAGATCGATCATTTCTGCGCGAGCGGCCGAATCGAATTCAGTCATGTCTGCTCAAAATCATGAGCTCATCCTCATAAACCCTGAGCCAACAGGTACCGTGCTTGCCTCCTTGGTCATACTTCCAGGCGGCTGTTGGCTTCTAGGCCTGGTAGTAGGCCAACAGGGATCATCTATTTGCTGCTGGAGAATCCCATCACAGCTGCGCAAAAAGGACAACCTTTGTGTACCAAAATTGGCTTTGGCGCTCACACCCCCTCCTCACCCTCTAGACATTCCCCTAGGGATTCCTATCGGCCCGATGATGTATGATTATCATATCTTGGACCGGCGGTTTAATATCAACGCTGGTATATTTCATGTCCTTCTTGGTCTGGATGCTTTGTTCAATCGAAGACTCTCGTGAGTTTAGGCTTTTGATTAGGGTCAGAATTGATCTCAAGCCCATATTGATGATATCAAAGCACCATTACCCTGTATGGTCTGCGTTGCAATCCCGGAACTGACGATATCGAGTGCTTCACTCTTGGGCAACTACACAATGTGTCGAGAGCGAAGGGAAACCCCTCGAAGGCTCATCTGTGGGATGATTATGTTGTCATCGACATGGGAAGGGAGAAGAGACTAATATGGGACTGGAAGCGGCATCTCGTCACGTCGCTGAGGCTCCCAGTTTTGGTCTGGAACACGATTTTTTCCCAATGCCAGCAGTACGCAATTGTTGCCGCGGCAACATTGGTAGTGGCTTCTGTCCATGACTGCGACCCCACTGTCCAAATAACCCGAATTCCCTTGCGGTCTCTCGACTGGGTTTCAGAAGAGGATATTGGACAATGCCCTTGCGCCGACTCACTACCAATCCCCACCATGATACATATATCCCCACCGAATGCTAAAGACATTGTTCTTGGTCTTCGATTGGGGAGGTCTTTCTACGATTTCGAGAACAACTCTATCCACTTCCCGGTATTTATTATGTTACCTCACCACCATCGTGCCCTTTACACCTCCATCATCGTTCAAATTGGGAAGTATAATGATCAAATGCATGACGAAGATGAAGATGAGACCCACTCTCTGATTCCAACCGTAGATGTTCTCCCGATCCAGGATGCATTTACTTTCCTCAGATCTCCATCGGGACTGCACCTCTGGAACTCATTCCACGATGTTGGGATTCGCGATACTTCTTCGGGCTTCGAATCTTTGTTACGGATTGGTCAGCCTGGTATCACTGCCGTCACAATTCCATGTTCGGAAGCGCGCGTGTTAGGAACAGATGGGAGTGTGGATGGATGGTGTCCAATCACGGGGTTATGGGTACTGAGAGACTCTGTTTACGACCAGGCAGCAGCTACGGGCGATGGCGGGAGAGGGATCCTCATTACCCTTTTATCCTTGGGATAGCTCTGCCTTCACGAGGCTGAACGCGACCGAGGTTTAAGCGGCCATTCAAGCTGCTCGCTCATTCTCGACCATGTTCTCCATCTTGGAATCATACAGTCATGCAAGTCTATCCGTCAACTTCCGAGAACACCCTTGGCATACCAGTGCTCTTAATCGTTCGGACGTGTCCAATCCATCAAGCCAGTGAGCAATTTAAGCTATGATTATTTCGAATGTGGCTCATTCGGCGGGCTGCGCTGAGCTCAACCGCCGTTAATATACATTAAGAAATCGTTTCTTCAGGTTCAGCCGCCATCACCACCTTAATATTTTCTCCGCTCCGACTTCCCGTACAGAATTATCCAATTGCGGGTTGGTGGGTACTGAGAAACCTCGCCATCGACCAGGGAGTAGCTACGAGCAATGGTGGGAGACCTTTCTCCTTTTGCTCTTTTGCCGTTGGGTCAGCCCTAACCTCACGAGGATGGGGGCGATGGGCATATAAGGGACCGGTTTCTTCCCTGATGATGCCGATGTCGCCTGTTAGAGTGATTTCATTCATCTATCTATTGAGCCTCTGTTAGAAGGAACCTCGATCACTAAACCCACCCGTCTTCTTGCTCTCGAAATCGTGCGCGCTCGGTATTAATGCACCTCCATCCATTCAGCCGTGTACTGGACTTGGCTTATACAGTCCTAGGGCTCCCCATGCATTCCCACATCGATCATTGCTATCTTTCGAAAAATATAAACAGCTTATATCACGAGATGACATGCAGACAATTGGATTTATTTCCGGATTGATTGGGGAGAGTTCGGCATAGAGTGCATTATTCGAGGTAGGGACATTATAGCTCGCGGTATATATCAAGATGAAGAACTCTAGATCGCGCGTACAATATTGGCCAGCTGGAAAGAGTAAAATTGATCGTTGATATCAGCTTTGTTACGATGTTCGGGGAGGCAAGAAAGGGAGGTGACGCGTAAAATAATGGAAGAAAGTAGTGGACCTTGTAGGGAGTTTCCTTGCCCGTATTATCGTTCTTGATCACGAAGCGAGGCTCATCCTCAGAGGCCTGGACAGTATTTCCAGCGGAGCCGGCAGTCTGTATAGTGTGCAACCACATTGCGAATCAGTGAGGTTGGAATCGTGAACCAGAAGGAAGAATCAAAATTTCACGTACGTCAGTCTCAGTCAGGATCTGAGTGATGACGCCGGTAGTAGAAGAGTTCTCGGCGTTACCTCCGCCAATGGCGTGGTACTCGACCTTCTGACCGACTTCGTAGGCTGGAGAGTAGCAAAAGAGTGAGAAGAACGCCGGCGAGCATAAAGAAGGGAGGATTCCGTACAAGAAGACATGCTGAAAAGAGTATTAGAACGTAGAGTGTTTGATTTGCGAGGGTAGAAGGTGAGATGAAGGCTTGATGATTACGGTCGCGCTCACTGTTCTTTTATGCCTTCCGTGGCGTTGACTGACGTAGTCACTTGAGCGCCTCTATCGACATCGAGCGCTCATTCTGGGAGCGTCGATTCGATAATCCATCGCGATGGATGGAGAAAATGTATGGGGGTGGCCCATCGTGCACCCCACTGACGAGCTCCAGGCTCGGAAACCCTGAGCAACCTCGCGCGATTCGCCCAGACCATGACGCGAGCACCACAAGAATTCTTGCCGTCTCCACAGTAGTGCCGCGGGTTGGTATCGGAAGTGTGACTCGGCCAATCCATTCACTCCAATTTGGCAGTCGAAGTCCGAGGCCGAAGATCGAGGACCGAACGTCAGTGGGGAACCCAATTCCCGGATTACCAAATGAGTCACTTATTCTAAAGATATATTGATCTTTTTGATACGTCGATTTGCGCTGGATTGGAGCCACGCATAGAGGGTAGAGCGCATACAGCAGTATGGGATCAAGGGTACGAGTGACGTTACCACTGGTTAGGTGGCACTCGTAAGCATTTGAGCATCCTCGTGAGGGATCCTGACGTAAAAATGAAGAATATGGGCAACGACCCGTCTTGAGCCCCTAGCGTAAGGCGGTGGAAGTGAAACGGGCCGAGGTTCGCTCCATGGCACACAAAGGTGAGACGCCACTGGCAGGTCTCTCATGAGTGGGCGAGCTACAGCACAGTAAACTCGCTTAAAAAGAGGAGATTAAGATAGTATGGATTCAATATTATCAGGTTCCATGCAGTATCAGAGCTTCCGACTCGTCAAGAGGCAGAGTGGTATGCAGCAGTTAGCACTGGGCTCCACATGCCGGTGTCAGGACCAGCTGCCCTCGATTTGCAGAGTTTCTCCTGACAGTCACCGACCACATTAGTCCAAGTCTACGATTGCATTTTTAAATCATTCCCTGGACTGTCTGTCACAGAGTCTTGAGGAGGAAAGCTTGGGGATGTGGTGAACTTTTGGTTGGGCCTTGTTTGGCGATTGACTGGGGGCTTTGGTCTCATTTCGTGTCCTTCAACCTAAAATAGGTCACAAATCCACCAGGACGGCCAACATCGATCCATTGATGTCTTAACACGCAACCGTCGTCCAGATACTTGGCTCCACATCGCTCATTACATGCGCGCAGACTCACTTGACGCGAGTTGATGTTGCCGCGGAGACCACTCCGGATCCACCGCACCCGAAGTCTGATCACAGTTATCCTCTTTCCCTCGCGGTTTGGCCCTATGTGGTCCCAGGCGTCTATCTCAGTATCGCTATACTCCTCTCTCTTCCTCGCTTCACCTTGCAAGATCTAGTACACGTCAAGCACCAGGTAGCAGCATCAGCGTTCATAATACGTCCGATGGACACGTACTGCCCAATTTATCTACGCTTCTGACTACTAATGCATTTCCATCACTATCGTTGTGACTCTTAATCCAAACCTCCTTTGCAAGGAAGCTTAAATCAGGGTAACCTATCACCCACAAGCTCCGTTTATGATCCCTCCCAATTGCCTATAAGCCACGCCCCTGCCGTTCCACTCCGCGGACGACCCTAAGATCTCCCTCAACTCAGTCCGCAAGATCTATCGCAAACCATACGCTCATTGACGGTGGTTGAGGTGTACCAAGAACCTCTGCTGTACAGCCAAGACTCACGCCTTGATCAATACACCCTCTTCGACACCAAGCCACATTATCGTGATAGGACAATTCCATTCTATGCTCGACATCGATACTCGACGTGGCAGCCGCTACAGAGTCAGTCTCATCCTTCGTTTTATCCTTGCCACCTTTCCAAACTATCTCGTCCTTGTCCAAAATGAGTTGTGAGTCTCAATCTTATCATTAAAATAATTGCTTTTCCCGCATTCTTGTTGCATCCTTTGTCCGATTGCTTGCACCGTTGTGGTCGACCGGCTATTGCCATGCGTCGTGTTGCGGTATAAAGCCCAATGAGCTACATATATACCCTGCGCCATTTTCCTCCTTCGCAAAATATACATATAGAGGCTGACGATTGCCCTCGCCTTCGTGCCCGGTGCCTTCGCGCCGCCGTCGTCCCCCCGCCGCCTAATATGAACAATCCCACAAAAGCTCTCGACGCACACCAGGTCCCCTCCTCAGCTTCATCTTCCTCCTCTTCCCATAAACGGCGACCGTCGCTCCCTCCAACATACCGCCATCCATCTAGTTCTAGCGCCGGGGACGCCGAGGTCTCCAAGACAAAACCCCCTCGGCCTTACAGTGGTCGAGCAACGGAGTACTTAATAGAGCCATCGGGTCATCCTCGACCTCCCTCGAGGCCAGTCCCGCGTACTTCTCTTTCCGAATATGGACCGAGAGCTTCTGCACCCATCAAAGAACGAAGATCCCGAACAACCATGGATATTGACAGTATGAGGCGTATGACGCTCTCGTCCCTCCCCTCTCCTCCAACGAGTCCACCACCGAGCTATGGTCCAGTAAAACGTGATGGGAACAAACTGGAAGAGGAGGAAACTGGACAGATGCACCCGTCCAACCACCGTATGCATCCTAGCCACTTCTCTGCTCGCCCGAGCTATCCGCCTCGTCCTTCCCCTGCCTCACGAACAGCTTCACAAACCTCATCACACCACAGAAACAGTCAACAAACACATGTATCTCACCCCAATATTAATGCTCATACTCTCCCAACCAAAATCATCGGGAAGCCTAACTCATCTCCCTTCCAATCAAGACGAGCATCGAGAGCCCAGCTCACTCGTCGCTTGCCCCGCTTTACCATCCAATCATACACGCCAGATATCTATGATGGGTTTCCCTCCTCTTTTGAGTCGGAGGTCGCAAGACTTCCACCCGAGTTTCTTGAGCGAATGACCATCCCAATGCCACCCCTGCCAACCCACCTCTCCTCTCCCCCTGCGCGACCTCATTCGCGTTCGCGTCAGCGTTCTCACTCTCACCGTTCTCACTCTCATCATTATTCGCCTCAGCTCGAGACAGACTCTTATTTCCCCACCGTGACTTCTTCACAATCCTCGTCCTTTTCATCCAACCATCATCAGTCTCACCATACACACTCCCCCTCTCATCATCCCCATAATACTTATTCACCTGGAAAATTCCAAACCGCTGCCGACATAGCTCGCTCACATGAGCTGTCCAACTATCTCAGCAACTACGGCGCCCTGCAGCGAGCCCTCATCGCAGAACACTTCGCCCATTTCCTCGAAGCGCTCTCGGCCCAGATCCGAGATGAAGCAGATCAATGGGGGAGCGTCTACGCCACACCCCGCCGCGAGCGTGGCAAATGGGGGCAAGGGGAAGGCGTGGGTAGAGCAAGAACGAGGAATCTCACGATCAGTGGGGAGAAGATTGTCTTGTGGTACTATGATTGGAATCCCCGACGCGGCTCCAGAGCTGCTTCCGGCTCATCTAGTACCTCCTCCACTTCGACATCCGACCCATACTTCTCGAAGGATGACATTTACGACTCTCCAGACGAATATGCGTCTGAGGACTCGGCTAGCGAGACTAGTGAGGAAGAAGGCTACCTAGAAGACCTCACTCCAAGTCAGCTTTGCACGCCTCCTTTCCTATCGCTCATCGAGCGTTTTATCAGGGGATGGAATGAAAGTGTCTTCAAAGGGTGTATACACGTAACGCTGCGGCGCGCACAGATGGATTCAGAGGACGACCATGATGAGAAGGAACTTGGCAGAGAGCATGTTCACGTGGATGGATCAGGCGCGTGGTGGAAGGCGAGTGCGAAGAAGTGGGAGCTGGTGGTCAATCTCATATGATTTCTCCGCGGCAACAACAATTTACCATTTTTATACGGAAACCAAATTTCTATACAATCATCAGAGCAGTAGCCTAGCGATATCGCCCCGGGTCCTTGTCCTAACAAATAATCATTACGTCCAGGGCTTTCGCTGATATTGGCCGCAAGAACCATCAGGACTATAGGCTTTCCAATCAGCTACTGTAGAGCTGGATCAGTCATATTTAAGAATGACAAAGGACTCGGAATCGTCTGCCCACTGTTTGCGGAAGACCATGGTTCCTGAGCGACCACAAAAGCCTTCACATTTGGTGATGCGGGTACCAGCATCATCTGGCTGGGCGGGAAACGAAGCAATACGCTTCAGTAGCCCGAATGGACGGAGAGCGACGATGTGCTCGTTTTTTGTGTCATCTTCAGAAGCTCGAGGAGGAGACTGCGCCTGTTTCTTGGCACTCCCCAGCAATCGTTCCTTTGCGCTGCTGACCAGAGCAAAGGCAGACGAGCCACGAACTGTTCGCCATGTGCTTGAACGGCGAGCATGGGAGCGCTCAGCTGGCGCAGGAGTTGGCTCCCTTGCGCCAGGCGTCCCTGGATTGGGAATGGCAAACGTCCAGTTTGAATTTATCCAGAATCCCGAGAAGCTGTCTGCGAGTGGTTCTTCGAGCGTAGTGGTTACGAGCAATAGCTGAGGCCGAACGTCGTTTGAGACAGAGATAAAGAAGAAGGGCGATGAGGTATAGTGCACACGGAAACATAGAATAATGTTCTCGGATGATACGCGGATCGCGGGAAACCAGGATACGTAGAGTTTATCCTCGCTAGCTTCCTCGAACAGGTACGCTATTTCCTTTGGATCGTCGAAATGATCCAGAATAAGTGTTTCCCTGCTGCCTTCGCGAAACTCCACAGTCACAGTCGAGGTTTCACCAGATACACGCAAGGGTGTAAATTTTATGGAAAGTCGAACACCTGTATCTAGGGAAACGAAAATGCGAAACGGAGCACCAGATGAAGTGAATTGATGGTGTTGCTGGTCATCCCAGTAGCGGGCTTGAATGTCTGGTGCTAGCACCGATGTGCGCCAGTTCCACAGAGATGGGGGGTCATCATTACTGTGCAGAAAAGCTTCGTCACTGATCCTTGCCAATGTCGCTGACGTGAACTTGTGGGCTGATAACGTTGAGGCGACCCTCACAAATGCTCCATTCGACTTACAATCCCATTGGTAAAGTTCACCAAGGTCTCTGCATATCGCATCGCGTGGATGATGTTACAATGTATCAACAAAGTTTTTCTCCCATTCGAAATGTAACGAGGACTCACTCTGATGGGCGGATTAATACCAATAACCTATCTTGATCTGCACGCCACATCGAATCACACAAAATGTGCGCCAATTTGAGGCGGGGATTTTCTCCCGAGCTATCAAGGGCCACGAAGGCGGTCGGTAGAATGGGGGTAGATAGAGCAGAATTGGTGTCATTTGTATCTGGAGTGACTGGATGAATGTCCCAACAGGCAAGGTATCGCGCCTCGTCAACGCAGCATACGGCGACAAGCCATTTCCCCCCAGGAATAAGGCTGATATTCATAAACGTTGGGGTGACGAAATGGTCCGAATGTGGTGAAGAGGAAAGGGGGCCAGAAGGATTGGGGTGTGGTATTTTTAGAACAATATCATAACGATCAATCCGTGGAAGGCTGGCTGGCGAATAATCAAAAGTTTGAGAAATCCTCAGTTTACGTGTCGCGCATTTGATCAGCTCGTGAGTAGACATAGTAGAAAGATTGAGAGCAACATCGGAAGTGAGTTCTGTGTCCATGAGTTGACGAACGACGAGGAACCAAAGAGATCTGTTCGACATGATAGAAGAGTGGAGGTTTTGTGAGACCTGTAAGAAAAAATGTTTCCAGCGTTGAGTTTTGCAGCCTAGCGGTGGCAGAAAAAGCCGATTCACCCATGATAATCTAATCAAAGAGCGAATATCCAGGTGTCCTGTAGTGACGATTTCCACCATAATCTCATATGGCAACTCTAGAAGCGCCATTTCTAGTTGATCTAGCTGCACACACGGATGTAGAAACCGGTAATTGATGCAGTATGTGGCTGAAGCTTGGTCAAGCCTCGAGGCCTGTCACGTGGGATGTACACAGCCTCATAAGCGGAGGGAAGCATAAAATGGTTCCGAGGTCTCGGGTGAATCATAGCGAGGAGAGCGTTCTGAATGATGAATCAAAATATTACAAGAGCGAGAGAACCTAGGCTCCTGATGTGTGGGGCAAGTAAAGAATACTCACATAACAAAGCACCAGCTTGGTGACACCACGGGCATGTACTTCCCTAACCAGCTATCATATTCACAATATCAACTGACATTAATAAAATTTATTGGCCTTCCAATACACTAGTACATAGCCAGATTAATCATACATAAGGATAACCAAAGACTCGGAATCGTCAGCCCATTGTTTACGAAATATCAGGGATCCTGAGCGAGCGCAGAAGCCCTCACATCTGGCTATGCGGGTGCCCGCATCATCTGAGCGTGCTGGGAAAGATGCAATTCGCTTCACTAGCCCAAATGGACGGAGAGTCACTATGTGTTCATAGTCTGTATCTTCATCAAAAGCTCCCAGCAGAGGTTGCACCTGGCCTATGATGTCTCTTGACGCTCGCTCTATTGCACTATTAGGCAGTGCAAAGTTGGCCAAAGCATGAACTGCCTGCCATGCGCTCGAGCGGCCAGCTCTGGAATTTTCATCCGAAACCTGGACCTGCTGCTTTGAGCGCTGCTTTCCCAAAGTGGAGAAAGCAAATGTCCAGTTTCGATTTATCCAAAAGCCCGCAAGGCGATCAGGAAGAGGGTCCTCGTATGTGTTAGTCACAAACAAGAGCTCGGGCCGAACGTCGTTCGAGACCAAGAAAAAGAGCAGGGGTGACGAGGAGTAGTGAACGCGGAAACACAAGATGATCTCCTCAGATGACAGGCGGGTTGCGGGGAACCAAGATACGTAGAGCTTGTCCGCGCTAGGCTCGTCAAACATATACGTTATCTCAGTCGGATTGCCGAAATGAGACAGTATAGGAGCTTCAAGCATGCCATCGGAGTGCCTCGTCAGGTTATCACGGCTCATGCGTAGGGGGGCGAATTTTATGGAAAGTCGAGTGTCAGTGTCCAATGAAGTCGCGATGCGGAATGGAACACCAGAGGCGGTGAATTGGTGGTATTGCTGGCCATCCCTCAGACGAGCTCGAATATCTGCCGCTACCACTGGTGTGTGCCAGTTCCACAGGGCTGAGAAGCCATGATTGGTGTGCACGAAAGCTTGGTTACCAATTCTCGCCAGTCTCGCCAATGTGAGCCCAGGGACCGTTAGTGTGGAGGTGGACCTCACAAATGCCTCCCCTGGGGTACAATTCCATTGGAAAAGCTCGACCAGATCTCTAGATGTTGGGGAGCACATATAATAGATGGGTGTCAGAATAAGCGCATGCTTTCAGTTCAATCATTGCGATTACTCACTCTGGTCCACGTAGTAACACTGATAGTACATTTTGATCCGCACACCACCTTGAGTCACACAGAGTGTACCCCATCATGAAAGGATCATTATCTTCTGAATTGTCAAGTGTTATAAGGCTGGTCGGTAGAATAGGGGTTGGCAACGGGGAATTGGACCCAGTTGAACCGGGAATGATGGAGATATCGCCTTTGTTGGGATGGAGGTCCCAGCAGGCAAGGTATCGGGCTTTGTCAGTACAGCATACAGCGACAAGCCATCTCCCTCCAGTGATAAGGTTCGTATCAGCGAGAGTTGGGGTCACGGAGTGGTGCAATGTTGAGGAAGTGGATAGGGAATCGGAGGAGCTCGGATGCGGAATTGTCAGAATTACGTCATGCCGCTTGATTCGTGGAAGACTAGTCGACGGATGATAGACAGCATGGGCTATCCTAAATTTGCGTGTCGCGCATTTGATAAGCTCATTGATGGACATGGATGAAACGCTTGGAGCAACATCTGAGATGAGCTCAGCCGCTATGAGTTGACGAACAACGAGGGACCAGAGAGACTTATTCAGCATGATAGATGAATAGAGACTTTTCGAAGTCTAGAGGAAACATTGTTTCAACGATCAGTTCTGAGAATTGTTTGACATTGACCAAGGAAATGCTGATTCACCCACGAGAATCTGATCAAAGAACGCACGTCCAGATGACCAGTGCTAAAGATCTCCACCACAATCTCGAAGGGTAGCTCCAGGGGTGCCATTCTGAGATCTTGACGACGTAAACAAATATAAAAAGCAGGAATCGAAGAAGCAGCACCCGTTTGACGCTTATTAAGTTGGGAGAGTTGTCACGTGAACCGTGCACAGCCTCGCGACCATTGTGGCGTTTTGAAGTTGGTATAGGACATGGCGAGGACGGTTGGATGAAGGTGGACATCATATATTAGTCAAATATTATGAGGGCGAAAGAAACATAAGCTCCTGAGGCAAGGGGGGCATGTGGGAGGGCATCCACACTTGGCATCGGCACTTGATAAGCCCAAATCCCCGAACGAGGACAGAATGAGATCAAAGTCGAGCCTCGAAAATCGCTGTCATAAGTACGTGCGGAGAATACAGCCGTCGGGGGATCGACGGAACCTATACCCATGGGTTTAGCAGTGATGGTCCACTTGCTTGATGTTTCCAGTGATCGCGTGGACTCAAGCTCCTGAGGTTCAGGCCTGGGGGCTGGACATGGGAGCTTCCCTAATGGTGATGTGGACTTCGTTCCTACGGCACCTAACTTTGAGGAGGTAAACGAACTCGAACGCCTGTTCTGTGCCAGGAATGACTTGATCCTCTGAAACGGTTTGGCCACAGGGGACGTAGCCACACGATCTTCATTGATAGTTTGATCTTGTGGGCGTGGACCCTGCCATTTCCATAGCCCAGGGAGCCACTCAGCTAATATAGCTCGGGGTATCGCATTACCACCCAGCTCACCAACGTCCGATTGCAAGCAGGTCAGGTGGGAATCTGATGCGATTGAGAACAAAGCGCTGGCGGGAAGAGCTCCGGAAGACGTAGAGTATGTTTCAAGAACCAATAGACTTTCATCTAAACGATGAAGAGCAGGCGTCGACGTCATATTGGGTGGTGGCGGCATGTAGATACCCATCCTGCGGGTCGCATCAGTTTTCAGCAAAGGGAATTTGGAGGAGCCGAGGAGCTTTAGTTTATGTGTGGAAAGGGTTTCTGGCTTCCCCTCTAGGGGTGGTTGATGCTGCTGCCGTGATGGGGTAGGGTCGGGGCGGAGGTGAGTTGCTTTGGGTTTCATGGCCAGGAGCTTGATGGTAACATCAAGGGTCCGGCCATCAGTCGATGGGCTCACCGCCGTGGAGGTAATCACCAGCCGTCCCAGAGGCGTCAGGCAACGGGGCCAGGATGAATGAGATCCAATGACGTTGGTTTTCCAATCCCATATACGAAAATGCGCTCGACCCAGTGGAGTTGCCAGCGAAACCCAGTCTCCCACGATTGACTTTAGTGTGAACTCCTCTCGATGCCGCAAAACTCCGACCACAGTGAGAGAAAGGGTATCAGAGGTTGGGAAACGAAGTTGGATGACATGGACATCCCTGAGATATAGTGGGTGAGTGTGGAACAGAAAAAATACTGGGCTCCTTACTCAAATTCCGTCTGAATAGCAAAATTATAGGTTTCGTCTTGTGGACTGGACCCGGGAGGATAGGCCCAATTGACATGCTTACTCTTGTTCACAGACTCCAAGGTCAAGCTGGCTGAAGGTCGGATCGTCCCATCACCAGAGAGCGATGAATGGAGGTCCCAACAGCATACAATAGATTGCTTCGAGCCAAGAAAAATCCCAAGAAAATATCTTCCCCCGGGAATGAGCATGGGTGCACAAATACTTCCTGCGAGCCAAGCGTTTGGTCGTGGCGCGGGGATGCTGAATCCGAGGGGGGTAGTGAGGTGGACATCAACACGACGACAGGGGAGAGGGCGTGATGAGAACATGGCCTGAGATATTCTACGCTTTCTTGTTGCGCAGAGAAACAAAGACGAAGCGCTCATCTCAGAGAGAGGGAGAGTGGTCTCAGGAATCAGCTCCATGTACAATTGACGGCGCACAACGTAGTGCCAAAGTGATCTATTAGTTAGGATCGACGTATGCATCGCCGTAGAAACCTGCACGATGCCATCAGTGTAGATGATGAACACTTTCTGAATGGACACTAACCCAGGAGAGTCTGATGAGTGTAGCAATGTCCACATCGCCAATGACGATGATGTTGAGGAAGACCTCTATTGGTAGCTCTAGCAATGAGCCCGTATTAGACTTTTCGACATGGAGCTCAGGCATTGCGGAATGGTTGCAAGGACAGAGTTTGACAATATGGCAATTCCCACGATCAATAATATGGGCGCTCCTTCCACTTCCCCATCTCTCAACCAGCCACAACGTGACAGCGGGAGATTCTTTAGGCTGTCCCAGCTCCTTCGGCTGTTTCTATAAGTTTGATTCATGACCAAAAACATCTCCAAAGACCCGTTCGCTTGGTTGCCTTTTGACATTCTGATAGCGATCATTGATGTTGGGGAATTAGACGTGTTGTCCGTGCTAAGATTGTCGAGGGTGAATACCATAATGTCCGATGAAGACTCCGTCTTATCGTTCCTTCCGTAGGTCTGCAAAGGCTTCAAAGATGCAATCATGCAAAGTCGATCCCTTTGGTTAAAAATTATTCACAATTTACTTCGCAACGAGCTCATCCCAGTGGCCGCGCTGGAGCCCGCCTCGCTATCCCTTGAGGATCTCATTAGCTGCGCGACGCGCAAGTTCCGTCTTGGCTGGCAAATCGAGAAGAGCTCAAAAGCCCCACACGCCCTTCGACATGACGTTATCCTCAAACTACCCCCTATCTTTCAGGGACACGATCTCCATTCCATATCGTGCGACGCAACTATGCTCGTCCCTGGAGGGCGATGGCTTTTTGCGATGGGTGGTGTTGGCTCAGCGAGATACCTGGCTTGCTGGGATCTCAGGCTTGGCGAACATAGGGGCCTGTCAGAGCAAGCGGAATCAATTGCGGGCCTGAATCCCGCCGCATTCATAAAGTTCCCCGACGCCCCGGCCCCGACCCGTACTTCCTCGCCTCACGTATTCTACGATTGCGTATGGCACCCTGATAATAACAGACTTTCGATCCTCATCGGTCGTCCTCAGTGAGTTCTGCCCTTCCTTGGATAGCCTTGCTTGGGCAAGCTTGATTATTTGAAAACGGTATCTCACTCCTCAATGGCTCATAGAAACCGCGTCGAGGTTTATCGCTGGGACTGTGGACCTGAAAACCCCATTATTAAAGTCGCGTCA
Source organism: Clavulina sp. PMI_390 (assembly GCA_015039315.1). Taxonomy (NCBI): domain Eukaryota; kingdom Fungi; phylum Basidiomycota; class Agaricomycetes; order Cantharellales; family Hydnaceae; genus Clavulina; species Clavulina sp. PMI_390. The sequence continues at coordinate 149,487 of WIDE01000055.1, forward strand.
ATGCCAGTACCCCCAGAACACCGAAAAATCACACTTGCAACAGTGGGTACCCAGGCTCTCCTGTATCTTTACCCATCAGGGACACGTTTTTGGGACTGGGAGGCTCGAGAAATTATCAGCCTCAGTCCAGAAGCTCGTGACAAGGCAAGCGGTTATGATTGCTACTTTACCTCGGCAGGCACACGCTTTGCCTGCCTCGTCAGCAGCAACTCTGAGGATGGCAAGCTCAATATCAGACTTTGGCCACTGTCATTTCTCCGTCAATATCGCCCACAAGAACTCTCCATTGATTCACGACGTTCAAAGTTTCTCGTCTGTGATGTCCCGAAGATACGCCACGATGATAAACTTGATGTCCTTGCACTTCAGCCAATGCACGTCTCCCCCAAGGAGATGATGATGTGCTTTCGGATTCACTTCCGCACCTACTCTTCGTTCGTCTACGTTTCGGTCTCCAGCGATCTTGAACCGGCATTAGTGTTTGTCACGGATCTGAATACGCCCCCACCACCAACCAAAGATTTGATAAACTTTTGGCTCTCACCGAGCTCGACCTTCGCAATCCCTCGGACCCCTCGCCAGTACATTCAGGCACCCAGGGATCCTGTTATGCCCAAGTCCTCTCAGCGGTTCCGAGACCGCATTCTACGACGGTCCCAACCTTCCACAAGCGCCCCCGCCTCACCATCACCTAAGAGCAGTGCTGACCCAGGATTACAAGTTGATGCCATCACTCCCGGACCCATCTCGCTCCCAAGTGAAGCAGAGTCGCATGCATTTGACTTTGTCATAGGGAGACGCCCGTTGTCTGCAATTCCAGAAGCGGTCGGTTTGTACCGCTATTTGACTGCTCAAGCCCTGAACACGTCCATCTCGTTCCCCGCTTTACGCAGTGATGGCTTTAAAACGGTGAGATGTCTGGGCTTCTGTGGTCGTTCAGGGACCTGGGTATTCAACAAACCGGTCGCGGAGCCTCGCCAGGAAGATCATAGACGGCTATCGTTTACCATTCTCAAGTATGATTGATATGACCGAAGATTGTGATCTGCTTCAAGATTTGCTGAAGTGTATCTGTATATGGAATGCACGAATCGCCTCTTTGTTGATGCCTTTGCTCTTCCCTAGCCCAGTGACACTGCGGACGGCCACATTTCTCTGCGAGACGCTTTAGCGGAGGATCGTCACACCAGCCTCAGGGTGGTCATGATGAAGAGTTGTCACAAGTGTCCAGAGATGGCGAGGAGCGCTAGCAGCAAGCTTATTTCAGTGAGAAGTGACAAGATGTCATCGCATCCGTGGACCGACAGGATAGCGTGAGCAGAGGCGACAACAAAGTAGTTCTGGAGAGATTCGAGGATAATCTAAAGGAGGTATACAAGACGATACGTAGATCAGCGCGAGAAAGTGCAGGTTGAGAATCGTGAACAAAGAAGACAACGTCTCGAGGCAGCTAGCAGAGCAGTTGAAAAGGTAACGGATATAGGTGGAGATCAGGTGGAATAAGCCGATCGCAGAGGACGATGGGTATGGAACGATGGAGTAGGAAGATGTTGTTGGGGTGGAAGCAGAATCGAAAGTCCAGCAGTGGAGAGGGAGCAAATTCCCCAAAAAGCAACGTTGGGAGTAGAAAGTTGGGGAAGTGCAGTACAACGGAGGGTCATTATCGCATGCTAGAGTCAAGCATTACGAGCCAGCCGCGTTATTCCTTCACGCGCGCTTATTCCATGTCCGGTTCACCCAGCACTAGTCTAGCCATATCATCCCTTAGCTTCTGATTCTCCTCCTCGAGTTGCTTGATGCGCGTGTCCCTAGCGGCGACGTCGTTCTGGCTGGCACGTATAGAAGCTTCGAGCACGAAGACTCGCTTGGCATTCTCCTCTTCTGTCTCGCCCACTCCGATCGCGACACCTGGATGGAAGAAAGAAGGCCCAAGAAGACGGGAGGTAATGAGTCGACTGCGAAGGCATAGCCGGGAAAGTGATAAGCTAGCAAACCGTACCTGAGACCAACTTGACCAGGCGCCACAACCGCACCAAGATGAGCAAGCTCGCAAGCTCCCTCTCCTTACCCCTCAAGAACACCTCGATAATAAACGTCCCGATAATGACGAGCGCATCAAGGAAATGCAACGACGAATGGACCGCCTCTTGTCCATGTGCGAACGGATGGTAAAACTTGCCTCCAAACGCGTACAAGTTGAGGGGGATTTCGACGAGGAAGAGCGAGGTGACGGCGAGTGAGAAGAGGGAGAGGACTGTGAGGAAGAGAGGCTCTTCTTCTTCGGATGGTCCGCCAGGCCCGCATGAGTCGTCGAAGAGGAAGGTGTAGGAGAGGTCTACGAGGACGCAGATGGCGTCGAGCGTGATCTGTACGGCCGTGATAGTGGATTGGAATAGTACGTGTAGATGTACGTGATATGATGTGGAGAGGGGAGGAGGCAGGAGGGCGTTGCGCATACAATGTCAACGTTGCGCCGCCATTGTGAGGTGACGATGAGAGAGCGTCATCATAGAAGCGCCAACAAGGTGGTTATTTGGTAGGACAAGTATTGATAGGGACGTGATATTAACATCGTCGGATCGAGGCGATAGGGAGTGATGCACAAAGTTCGGTCAACAGGCCACAAGAGGATAATCCAGTTTTTGTGTTGTGTTCGATAAGGGGCGCGTTGGCAGAGTTCGCAACGAAGAATAGCCAAAGTGTAGGTAATGTGACATAAAGCAGTAGCAATCGAGCGCGTATGAGATATGTAAAAACACACCAAGTGAGTTGAGGAGGGGATCGCGAGGAGAGAGAGGGCTTATCACTCACCAACAGGATCACAAACTTGTGAAACGTCTTGCTCTCAAGCTTCTCCCCTAACCACTCTTTGCGCTCAATCTTCCTTGCCTCGCGCTCATCGCGGCCATTCGTAACGCTGCTGCTGCCCGCTCCGTGATCACTTGTGCTGGGCAAGAGGGGCTGATGTTCATCATGAGATCCGGACATCGCTAGCAGTTCTTGTTCTCGTCGTCTCTGCCGCCTCCGACGTTCGAGGTAGAGGATGAGGAGAATGAGTATGGTGGGAGGAACGAATGACGAGGGCGAGGGCAGAGGCGCTTTTATATATAAATCAGGATTTCGTCTGATGTGGTCTATTCTCGGAACGCGACGAGGCACATGAGCTTTCTTGAGTGGAGGAGTGCAAATCAATTCAGTCCGGGCATGAGCATGCGTGCGCACACAGCCACCCCTCCAACACGCTGTCTGCAGGTAATGCTACTGTATCTGAAGTATTTGAAAGATGGAAGATAGGCTGCAGTGACATTATGATGCTTGCTATGGATTGAAAGGGATTGTATTGGTATCTAGGACAGAGCCCCGAACAAAACACTCCAGCTGAAGGACTGCTCGCACTGAGGCAGTCCCAGTGACCAAATTACGAAGACTCATCCTAACAGTACGTTACGCGGTGGGGGCTGCTGCTTCCGCTGAAGGAGACGGTGGAGGAGGTGGGGTGGATGAGACAGTGGAGGAAGGCTTGTCGCCTCTTGCTACTCTCAGCATCTCTGCAACAATGTTATCCGACCGCATCATGTCGAGATTGAGCGTTTGCGATGTCCCGTCCTCTGCATAGAAATATCACGTTTAGCAGTATTCCTATGCAAGCATGACTGACAGTTGGATGCAAGAGAAGGGGAACGTACTGTGCTCGATCACCATGGTGGGATTCCACTTCTCTTCTGGCCCCTTTGGCTTCTTCTCCACGTCAATCTGGATTGACTTGTTATTATATGCTACTCGGGGCAGCTCTTGGTTCACGAAATGTCTACACGCCGACACGGGAGGCGAGAGCATATTTAGTGCACCCAATATCATAACGACAAAGTAATGATGTGAATAACACACCTAGCCCCATAGTGAGCGTTCTTGGCGGCCATAGTGATTCGTAGCGCGCGGACCGACGAGGGTAGGACAGGGAGTGGTTTAGCAGTCAGTCGCTCCATGACTTTGGCAATTGATGCGGATTTCGACATTTTCAGAGCGGGAGGGAGATACGAAGCAAATAGTCGCGTCTAATAGTCGTATTACGAGCGGGGTGAACGAAGCAGAACTATCAAGCACAAGATAGCCCACTTGAGAAGGAATGAGCTGGATTTGGCAGGCCGTCGACGTCAACAAACAAGGTGAAAGAAAAAAGCGTGGGAAGCGCTTACCTTGCGATCTGCGGCCTGCCCAATTAAATGGTTATCCCCACGGAGCTTCTCGTCCTGAACCTCCAAGGCCTTGCTCCTCTGGCCCAAGCACACTTGCCCTAGATGGAGACGACATTGAACCCAGTGGCACTGGGCATCCTTGGCTCTTATTTTGCGATGATTTTGGCTTTGGCTGCGCTTATCATCGCGTCATTGGTTCGAGCGGCTGGGCAAGCAGGCGCATCATGGTGCAAGTATCGGGTGGGCTTTTTCACGTTGCTGACACTGGGCTCATTAGCGCATACGTGGTATTGTGAGTTTTTTCTTTGCATTCTTGGCCCCTTGGAAGCTAATCTTAGTTAAATCCTAGACATGTTTGCCTTTATGCACGTGAGTCGGCTTTGACTCTACTCCACCGCCTAGATATTGCTCTCTCTGACGCATCCTATTGACGCCCCTCGCTATCCGCTTCCATTTTTCGCCCACGTCCATCGTTGATTATGTTGCTAGTGGAGCTTCTCTTCGTATGAGGCAACTCTCGGAATCAATCCCACCGAGCTTTCCATCGTACAACGGATATCTGACTGGACCACCAACACTGGCCTATTCGAGCAAGCCTGGGCAGCCGTCTGTGTTGGTAAACTTAATTGGTGGTGGAGCGAGCAATTGTGCATCTACACCGCTGGGGCATGGACAGCCTTCCTTTGGGTCGAATGTAAGTGCTCTCGTCTTTTGCCATGCACCTCACAATGTTGGGGCACAGGCCCACGTAAAGGCACTGAATACTGACCCCTTCAACGCCTTAATCTTATGCTTAGCTCGAAGAAGGGGTATTCGGCATGCTTGGGCGTACATGTTCCTTGGCCAGATCGTAGCTATTTCTGTCGCATCCAACCTCTTCTACATTGCTATCCTCCTTCACCCTCTCGGTGCTACTTCCACGGCGTCCGCTTCAGCCACCTCGGATTCCACAGAGAAGGAGGTGATCGAACGCACACCTCCACCCGCCCTCCAAGTGCCTTTCCTATCTGTGTGGCTCCCGATCCTGGCCTCCCTGGCTACAATAATCGTATCCCCATACGTGTCCGGCACCGAGTACTTCCTCCCTAACCTCCTCGTGATGCATGCTCTCCTAATGGTTCCATTACTCGTCACCAAGGGATACTCATCACCCAAAGCAGCGGAGTCCCCTCAAGCTGGAAACCTCTACCTCACCATCACATTTGTGTCGCTTGCGATCCGACTATGGACACAAGGACCCATCATCGCACCATATTTCTCCACTCTCCTCTCCTTCCCCTCCGACCTGGCACTCCCATCCGTCACCATCCCATCTTATGCGTCCATCTTGGAAACCCTCAAGACCCTCCCCCCACCATCTCACATCACCTCTCACATCTCCACCACCCTCTCGCCAATCCTCTCCGAATACATACTCTTCCCGACATACTACCTCATCTCAGATATCATCGCTACGCTGTACGCGCACCCCGCGCAGAGCAGTATCGGGTTCGATATCGTGTGGACCTCGGCGTCGTTCTTATTGTGGACGGCCGTGGACCCCACTAGATCACAAAAGGGGACAGGGAATGCTAGGGCGAAAAGTGTCGTGGGATCGCTCTGGAATGGAATTCATCGTACAGCGGCGCTGGCTATTGTCAGTGTCGGTGTGTCGGCTGGAGGGTACTGGGGTGCTCTAGAAGGGATGTAATGCGGCTCAAGTACATCTGATTGCTGGGGAGTCAGTGGACCAGTCTGGCTATACATCTAGTCCCATATGTACAAGATGCTCCTTATGTTTCTGCCGAGGAACTTCCACCCAAGTGTAGTACAGCGAATGTATTATACAAGAATTCGTTAGATAGAACTAGTTGCCCACTCCCGCAAGAGGCAACTGTGAAACCGACTGGCTATCCAGAACGGAAGCAGCCAAGATTAAGAGCCCCGATATATCTACGCGTGCTATTGAAGGAGGACGTAGAAAAACGCAAATAACCATGATCATTCATCATTTCCTTCGTACCAAATCGTTCGTTTGCCTATTTCTACCTTTAAGCCTGGACGATCACATGACAGGTCGACGAGGGCTTCACCTACGCTGTCCTCCAGCTCACATTCTGTCATCACAAGCCTCCTAAGGTTAGGTAGAAGATAGGAGAGATTGCGAGTGGTCTGGTCATCTGCAGGGTTGTGGGTACCACCACTACTGGTATTGCCCAAACTTGGAGCGATGCGGTCGAGAGGGGATCCGAGTCTACGCAAAGTCCCCTCAATGTCGCGACAGTTAATGAATTCCAGAGTGTCGATGGATATTTTGCCCATTGACAACATCATCTTGTTGAGAACTTCACCGCCATGCAGCCATTCCTGCAGATTACCATTCTCCCCAATGGTACTCAATTCTATTTCACAATTAACAATCGAAAGTTGGGAGAGAGACTGGATGGCACTCATGTGCGGATCAAGCGTAGGGTGCGGCCAGAGGTGGCGACGATACGCTTCCGTTTGAGTGATATCTGACCATCGGTCAAGATGAAGCCCACGGAGCATCAATTGAGTCAACCGGGGGGTGCGGAGATTTACTGAGAAGGGCGGGAAGTTGGTCTCGAGATATTCAAGGTTTGGCACCTCGACGCGGCGCTCCAAGTCCCATCCAAGGGACAGCGATGGTCCAACGAACATGATGGTGAGATGATCAAGGAGTGGGAGCTCTGGAAGGGATGCGACAAGGTTGTCCCACCACTGTCCTGTTGCGGAGACCACGAGGTGGAGCTTTCGCAGCGCTGGAGCGATGGGTATGGGTCGCAATGTCTGGCGCTCATGAGATATGATCTCCACCTCTGTGAGTGTGGGGCATATCATACGATGTTCATGAATATCGCCACGAGCGGTGGAGAATATAGTGTTTGGGAGACCGAAATTCTCGTCGCCCACACCATCAAACCAGAATTCTCTAAGGAGCCTGAATTCAACCAAGCGAAGGGTACTCCACAATCGCCGAGCGTCAACGTGCATGGATCGAAGGTTCAGAAAACGGCACCGAGAGAGATGCGGAGCGAAAAGTTCGATTGCTTTCCACCAGTGTTGAGTTTTCCCGTCTCTGTTGACACTCCCGTGTGTTTCTGGGTCGAAATATATGCTTTCCAGCACGACGTCAAACGGTGCAGACCGCGATCGTTCCAAACAGGTCATCGCCCATTTATGAGCAGCGACTATGTTTTTCTCGCCAGCACGATCCTTTTGATGAGCAGGTCCAGGGCCATAGTGAATTTGCGTCCAGAGCACTGGGGAGGTAATGGCCACTGCGCGCCAGTGCGTGGAGACGGAGGTGATCGTCAACAGAGGCCGAAAAACTTTGAATATGGAGTACTCGTCGACAAGAGCTTTGAGGACTTCCGTGAAAAGCTCGGGCGGCAACTGAGATATCCGAAACGCAGGCATCCTTTTTCAACGTATTTGGAATATCAGCCTGAGGGAGCTATTGGCTCACATCTGAGGAAGGCACTGACGTTGATCCTGATTGATTTTGGCCTGATTCCCCTGGCATAGGTATTTTAGTATGTATTTATGCGCTTTGGCCGTGTGCAGTGCGAGCGCGAGGAATCGAGGCTCCAGGAGAGTGTCGTGACAACCTGGAGCGTGTTGGCGTCACGGTCACGCTGGCCATGGCCGGCGTTGGCATCTCAGCCGCAGGATACTGGCGTGCTCTTGAAGGAATGTAATGTCAGCGTAGCTATTTTTTCATTGCAATATCCCAGCGCAACATATTCTCCCATATAGAAAGAAGATGTCGGATCGACCTTATACTTTTGAAGGTGATATTATCCGCTTGTGATTGTAAGAACAATCCATGTGTTAACAAACTTCTACACATCCTGATGCTACAATAGATCTGGAACCCTTTGGTGACGAGTTCCCAATGTTTTAGAACAACAATTTTGTCTGGAATCCGATGAGCTCCTCGGGTTACTCTGCAAGTGCCAGTGTATTGCACAGGGAGCATGGCGAGGAAAATGTTACTAGCTTGACAGATGATGCTACTATCCCGAATCCTCATCTCAACATTGGCCACAAGAATTCAGTGATGGGATCACCATGTAACACTTGTATTGTGCCTTGGTGTCTGTTCGCCCCCTTCCACTCTCAAGCCCGGACGATTACGTGACAGCATGCTAAGGGCCTCGAACGTTGCATCATTTGATTTATAGCCGATGATGTCGAGTTCTCGGAGATTGGGCAGGAGATAGGAGAGATCACGAACAGGGGCTTGAGAGTCCGCATGAGTGTGCGGACTCTCGTCAGAGCCTCCGGCGAGGGAGGCGATGGGGGAAGCGAGTGTGCGCAGAATTCTCTCGATCCCGCAGCAGCGAACAAAATTCAGAGTGTCGACGGAAATATTTCCCATCGATAACATCATCTTGTTGAGAATCTCGGTGCCCCATGGTGAGTCAAAAATTTGTTTCCTCTCCATGAATCCCCGTTCAATCTTGCAGTCAACGATCGAGAAACGCGAGAGGGCCTGTATCAAACTCATGGGAGGTCTAAGAGTTGGATACGGCCAGCGATGGTTGCAGTATGCTTCCGCTTGAGCAATACTTGGCCAGTGTGGGAGACGAAGGTCGCACAAGACCAACTCCGTCAAGCGAGGTGTACAGAGATTTACTGAAAACGGAAGGAAATTGGTTTCGAGATATTCGAGGTTGGGGACCTCGACGCGGCGCTCCAGATCCCACCCAAGGTTTAGAGTTGGCCCCACAAATATCACGGTGAGATGATGAAGGAGTGGAAGCTCTAGAAGGGAAATCACAAGATTATCCCACCATTTACCAGTCGTAGAAACCTTGAGTTCGAAGCATCCCAATGACTTTGTGATTGGTATGGGTTGGAGGGTTCGGAGGTTGTAAGATGCCATCCGGAGACGATTGAGCGACTCGCTTGTCATACAGTAGTCACGGATATCACCAGAGCTAGTGGTAAAGAAGGTATCCCGAAGGCTGCGGTATAACTCATCACTGTCATCAAACGAGACTTGCTGAAGCAAGTCGAATTTCACGGGACGCAGCATACCCCACAGCTGTCGAGCACCAATGTACGTGGATCTTAGAGTAAGATCACGGCAGCGAGGAAGATAAGGAACAAGGAAGTTTAGGACCTCGCCTAGATCTCGAAGGTCCTCGCGTCTTTTAGGAAAGTGGTATATTTCTGCCGAACTCCGATAGCTGCCTTCAAGGAAAATGTGAAGGGGCGCGGACTGCGATCGTTCCAAACAGGTCATTGCCCATTCGAAAGCAGCATCGACTAATTGTTTTTCCTCGGAGTTCTTCTGGAGAATAAAAACATGCCGTGGACCGTAATAAATTCTCGTCCACAATACCGGGGAAGCTATGGCCACGGCGCGCCAAAGTGCACAGACGGAGGTGATTCTGAAGAGTAGACGAGGGAAATCGAAGGCTGAGAATTCATGCACAAGCTCCTCAAAGACTTTAGTGAGGAGTTCGGCCGGCAAATGAGATATCGGACATGTCGATGTGTCTCCCAATCCTCTAGGGGAGCTGTCCAGATATGTTTCGCGTCCATGATGGTGTAGTGACATCTATGGCCTCGTTGGCGTGCTTGCGATAGAATAAGTAGCGCTGATTGTGTGAAAATGTTAGTGTGCAACTGCAAGGAAATAACTGCTAGCTGACATTGACAGGCGGAGATCGGTGGCCATCTCTTGAGCCGGCGTGACAATGTTTCTGATGACTCTGTCCCATTTATGCTGGACACAAGGGCCGCTTGGGTTTGCATCTGTAGTGCATCACTATATTTTACTGACAGCATACTAAAAACACTAATAGTTCGACCATGAAGATCGTTCTACAATACACTTGAACTTTTGGCTTTCTGTGCGACTGCGCACGCAAAGCGTGCAGCGAAAGCACCATTTAACATCTCTTAGCACTCAACGCTCCACCCGCCAACCTGCGCACGACCCTCATAAACAGCGGCCAGCGAACGATACATCACACCAGCAACAGGGCCCAAACCACCCTCGTACTCAGGAAGGACGATATCTCTGACCTCTCTTTCCTCATTAGCAGACGCACCCTTGGGGCGATATATCCCAATGCGCTTGACGGGGGCGATCACGACGGCCGTCCCAGAGCCAAACGCCTCGAGGAGCGCACCCGACGCAGCCCAGCGCTCAAGGTCGGCAATAGTGATCTTTGCCTCGCGGGGGTGGAGCTGCGCGAGTTCACTTGGTGCTGCTGATGATGACGGTTCGGGGACTTCCGTAGGAGGGAGTACGGGTGTGCTGGACGATGGTGAGGACCGCGTTGAGGGAGGCGGGGACACGAGTGCGGCCGCCGCCTTTTCTTTTTCTGCGGTAGCAGTGTCTGTAATGGCGGGCGAAGAGACGAGTGGCGGGAATGTAATGAATTGCCTGAGCGGCGATGATGATTCGTTGATGTGTGCACAGAGGTCAAGAATGGATGTGCGCGTGACCCCAGGGAGAATCGTCCCGTCGAGCGGTGGCGTAATGAGGTCGAGCGCTGCGATGCGAATAGGTTCACCATGTTCATTTAGCTGTCATCATCAAATGAAGTCTCATGATACCCAGCGTGACTCACCTCCGTCAGTTCTCCGCACAACGGCGAAAAAGTTCATGGCACCTGCTTCCGTGACGATCTCTTCGTAGTTCCCTGCCTCATCTTTCTCTCCCTTGAGGATCCATAGGATTTGCTGATAGCCTAGCTTGGCCGCTTCTCTTTGTGGTCTGAATGTGGGGGTATAGTTGATGCCCAACTTGTACGCTCCCGTACCACCTGGCCAAGACCGCACCGAGTCGGTCTCGGCGAAGAGCGCAAGGGGCTTGAAGCCCGTTGGCCAATAAGGTCCGGATGGCGTGACAATGACGAAGAGTTTTGCGTGTGTAGAGGCCGAAACGCCGATGCCTACAAGTGAGTTGAGTTGGGAGGGAAATCAGGAGCGAGTCATTGGGTTACGAGAATAGTAAGGGTCGGCTAGAAAAGCGGGTTCTACGCACTGGCTCGTGTTCCGATGAGCGTGGGTCGAATATACAGCGAATACCCCGGTCTGGTGGGAATCCATCGCTTTTCTACTCTGACAAGTTCCTTGATGAGTTCTAGGAGTGCGTGTGCGTCGAAATCCTAGAGGGAGCAGAATATGGAGAGTTCCATTGTGAAATTTCGGATGAGATTTTGTGAAATGTTGCCCGCAAAGAGCGAATAGTCCGATCGGCCGATGGGAGATGAAAAGAAGACGAGGGGAGGAAAGTGCGCCGATCCATTCAACAATCGTGTGCCTCGAACATAGACCCCAGATTTGACTCACAGGAAGGGCTGCACGGTCGGTGCTGCGCGCCATACGCTGCATGTTGAGGTTAGGACGGAACAGACGTGCTTTCCCATCAGGTCCAACAAAGGCCTAAGAAGACGATGAGGTAGGAAAAGTGGATGAGAGGGGTGAATCCAACGAATGAATTGGCGGCGCAGGGTTCTCCAATGACGTCCAACGACGACTAACCTTCATTCCCTCGAAGAGGGCTGGAGTGTAGTGAAATATAGAGCTTGGGTGGCAGTTGAGTCTCTGAATCTTCAGCGCTCTTTATACAAAGGAAGAAGCTTACCTGCAGGGCTCAAGGGTGAGGGCAGCATAGGGCTTAATGACTGGCGCAGACCACCCAGATTCTGGGTCGAAGTCCATCTCAAGCATATGATCAGTCATCGTCTATCACCGCAAAGAAGGGGGCAGTGCACGAATAGATAGCATGATGAGAAAAATTGGAGGTGAGTCGAGTCATTTTTGGGAGCAACGCACCTGACCGAAAATCAGTGTCTCCGCTGCAGGAACGGGTTTCAGTGTGGCAGCGGGCTGTATTATCAGCTTGCTCGGCTTTACAATGGATCCAATTGTCAGAATATCCCAATATTGCGGTCGACGATGAAGAGAATACTTACGTCGATGTCAGGCAGACTGCCGATCTCGCCCGCATGAGCTTGGACCGCAATCGACAGAGGTGGAAGGTGGGCCGTCTTATCCATATTATCGCAGAAAATCTTCGGGTGGTTCTAGAGAGCAGGGGGGTTTTTTCCTTCTAGTAGGAGAGACTGCTTGAAGTGAGAGAGAGGAGAAAGGATGGAGCGCGAACATCCGAGCCAAATAAGGAAGGAGAGTTTGGTCATGTGGCCACCGAGAGCCCTGGCTAATCGTCCAGCAATAATACTAACTACCACTCATGACCACGGCCCTGCAGTTGGTCCACTGACCATTGCAGTGCATAGCGAAACTTGGTCATGCGTCATATTATGAGTTATGGGACAATAAGCTGAACCATCTCGAAGATGTTGGTTGTCTGCATTGAGACATGTTCGCCTGTTCAGACTTTTGGGAAGGTCTACCTAGCCCGTCATGTCTTATGCTCGTTCAGTCACAAAAAGTATCTACCTGTGAGATAAGTGCTCGGATTCTCGCTGAAGACGGCATGGAGAAGTGAGAAACGGCTGATACTATGTGACGGCCCATCATGGCACGCTTTACAACGTCAAGACTTGATGGTGAGTTAATCCCGTCAATATGAATGTCTGGCTGTACCAATTTGCTTCCGCTAACGAAATCCCTCCCTTTGATTACCTTGTTTATTTGCATATGATTGCACTCTCGAGGAACGTCACCTTTGTTCTCATCTCGACAAAGTCCATTGTCAATGTCTTTGTCCAGCGTCCCCAGACCACCGGGAGTTCCCTAGAGTCACACCATAAGAGCTTTGTGATTCTGTCTTCTTGCACTGACCTCTTCGAACCACCGCAACCTTACCCCCGACGTGTATACGCCACACTTTTGCCTTCTAAGCTACACCACCTACCAGCACTCAATTCAGCATGAATTCCCAGTATTCTTTGATGTCCATCGACGGCCCGTCGTTCTGTAACCCCACGGTAAACATGGCCCCTTACAACACAGTCCCTAATGCTACCGGCGAGCTTGCTGGCATGCTCCCGAATGAACCTGCCCCATCCACTCACGGAGGCTCGTTTACTGACGGGCTCTCTGGGATGCCTGGAACGTTCCCAACTACCAAAATGTACCCTTTGCATTATCACAACCACAATCAACACCAACATCCAGAACTCTGCATCCCACCAACCAACCCATCTCCTCCAGCCGAGCCCGTTCCTCTCACCCCTCGCCGTGGTCGTAAATCCAGTGGCGACAAGTCTGGTGGCAATAGTGACAAAGAGGCTTATGATGAGCATGGCATCGGTCCTGCTCGGCATAATCGACAGGAACGTCGTCGTCAGCGGCCGACACCACTTAGCGCCAAGCCAGTGTACAATCGCCAGCATTCAGGTCAGGCCCCCTTCAAGGCCCAATCATATGCCACTACAGGCTCCTCGATTCGCAAGCCTCGAACTGGTACGTCCCATTATTGTGTTTATGACCTCCACCTCTGCCTGAATCCCATACGTATTTTACGCCTATTTCCGCGATCGATTGTAGTTGATGTTCCCAAGACAGCTGCAGATCCCCGCGCTGTGAAAAGCGCCCCTTCTGTGGAGTTCGAATCATTCTCTTTCTCAAAAGACAAACGGCCATCAGGAGCTACATCAGACGCCAATCGACGCGCTGCTCAGGCCAAACGGATGATTGAAGAGGTAGCTGACGAGGACGGGCCTGCTGCTCGCCCCTACAAGTTCAACCTGGGCAACAAGTTTCCCCCTCAGAAGAGCTTCTCTTCTCTCACTTCTTGCAACTCGTTCACGTCGTTCACTTCTTTGGCCACATCTGCCTCGCTCATATCTAACGCTACCAGCTTGACCTCCATTTTCGACACGCTGGTCACTCCCACTCAGACGACCTTCCCAGCAAATGTCTCCTCTATCCCTGGTGATGCTGATGTCCAGTACGCTCGCCTCCTTAGTGAATGCGAGGCCGCTGAAGCCGAGGCTGCCGCCGCGGTCGACAAATCCAAACGCACTCAAGACGCTTTCAATCGCTTCCTCCATCGTAAAGCTCACCAGGTCAAGGAACTCGCTGCGCGCACCAAGCACGAGGATCGCCGCACTACGCGCTCCTCCTCTCAAGCTGCTCGCTCTGGCTCTGGTTTTACTAGCCAAACTCGCGAGACCTACACCACTGCTGCTCGTTCCGCTCATGGAGCTGATAAGCACCAGCGCTCAAAGGTCGAAGTTGCCGCCAAGAAAGCTCGCCAAGATGCCGAGCGCCTCGAACGTGCTCGACGGGCCAGCCAGCGCCGCGAGCTCGATCACAAGACTACCAAGTTACAGAGAGAGGCCGATGACGCACGCGCGGAGTCCCTTGCTAGAGAGCAATCCGCAGCGAACAAACGTGCTGCACTCCAGGCCAGCCGCGCTGAGCGCATCCGCCAGTTCGACCAGCGTGTCGAAGAGGCTGGCTTAGATCACGATCGCGCTCAGGCACAAGCGGAGATGGCGGCGCTTGTTCAGGAGCGCGCGCAGCTCGTCGAGGAGCAGACGCGGCTTGCTGAAGACCGAGCACGTATCGAATCCGAAGTCGCGGCGTGGATTCAAGCTGCTCAGCAAGCCAATGCCGCTTTTGAGGCGACGAAGAAGGCTGAGCTCGAACATGTGTACGGAGAGCTAGCTGCTGCTGATGCGGCGCGCATCGCTGAACTCGAAGGGCAAGTCCTCGACTACTATGCGCGTGCAGAGCAAGAAATGTCACAGCGATTGTCCCAGGAGCGTGCTACCTTCGAGACGAAAGTACAAGAGGCTGTGGACGCTGAGCTGAGGCGAAGGCAGGTGCAAGAGGAGCATGAGAGGAGGGAGAGGGATGCCATGGCAAGAGAAGAGAGCCAAAGGATGGCATTTGAGGAGGCGGAGCGCACTCGGCGTGAGCAAGCTGAAGCCCAGTGGCGGGAGCATATGGCTGGGCAGCAACAGCAACAGCAGGCGGCCGCTGAAGAACGCGCACGCCGCGAAGCGGAAGAGAGGGCGCGTGAGGAAGAGAGGGCTCGCCAGCAACAAGAATATCAGCAGCGGCAGCAAGCTCGCCAACGACAGTATCGAAGGCGCCGCGATTCCGCTGAGGTTCTCGCCAAGGCTCGCTCCAGGTTCGAGAGCGCTTTCGAGCTCCTCGCGGCAAATCCTGCTGTTCATCGTGATTCTTGGTCTGAGTATGTCGAGCGTTGGCACGGCATGCTCACCTCGAAATCCGGTACGATTGTCCCCCTTCGCGAATTTCCTTGGCCATGTCGACCTCGAGGCTCGTTCACGCTTGATGATGAGGAGATCATCTATCTCCCCGACCTCATCTCTCCTCAACAAATCGCCCAGTTCTACAGCGTTGGCGGTACTCACAGCCTCAAACGAGCAAGCCTGCACTTCCATCCTGACAAAATCACACGAGTCCTCCATCGGGTTGCCCCAGAGCACCGTGAGTGGTTCGTCGAGGCGAGTACGGCAATTCAGCGCAAGATCAATTTGGCGATGGTTCTTTAGACGAACATTAGATGCAGTTTCCATGGGTATGTTTCTACTTTCTATACGCTAGACAATGTGACTAACTCTTCGCAGAAGCCGAGTATCCTCTTTATCTCTGTGTATTTTTCCTGTTCATCCAGAGTCTCTCATTCGTCATCATTACTCTTATTGCCACCCCCCAGTCATTCAAGAGGTATGTTTTTGTCGACGTAACTACTTCACTCTCCTTGTCGGTCTTTTTTTCATCCCAAATGTATACCCTTCCACTCCCTTCAATGGATAATCGTCCTGCGTACCCTATTCTGAATGCTTTTGCGGGGATTATGACCATCTATAGCGTATAGCACACCACACCCCAGCATACGGTACTCAGTTGGCTTGATGCTCTTGCAATCCCATGGATATTAAGATTTGCAGTGACGATGGCGTTCAAGCTTTGCAGCCACTTGAATCAACCAGTAGCCGCCACAAGCCCTGTCAACATTATTTGCTCCCACTCCCAGCTTATTCTTGAGGAACAAAGGAATGAATGGGTACCAGTTGTACATATGATGCTCCCTACTGGGAAGCTCTGATTGGGGCAGTGAAACAGACGTAGAAGAAGCCCATCACACAGACCGCGTTCTATGAAAGGGCAGCGCACAGGGTCTTACCAGCCAGCTGGTACCGGCATGCTAAAACCGAGCAAAAACACTTGAACAGATTTGCCATCGACGATCAATATTGCTATATTTGGCGACGTTCCCGTGCACCTCTAAGATAGGCTTTCAAGTGCATCGCTTGGTGCCAACAACCAAACCGTCATCTGGCTCTGGGTTGCTGAGGGCTGGCTCCGCTGGGCGCACCAAGGGCAAAAGTGAGCTGAGGCTTGGTCCCTTGAGAGATGTCAGAACCGAACACAGGGAACGCATGTTCGCGATGTCGAATACAAAAAATGGTGCGTCATCTGATCGGACACTAGTTGTGTTCCAAGTTGGCTTCACCATCACTCCTCGAAGCCTTATTTCTCGACTACTCTTCTCTAATGGCTCCCTGTGCGAATGCTAACTGACATGGCCAATGTTGTAGAAATGTGACCGTGCCAAGCCCCACTGTTCTCGTTGCACTCACCTCCAGAAAGAATGTAGCTATCCTACTGGTGTGACCAAACGGTCTCGGAGACCTGCGACAGAGATTCTCCAAGAGCGCGTCCTGGAACTGGAGTTGCTCCTCCACAGAGCAACGCTGCCTTCCACATACAACCTCGCTTTGGCGTCTGAGAAACTCCTTCAAAGGACCAGACGTCTAGGGCGCATGCCTAGTCCCCGACCACAATTCGAAATGGCGGACTCGCCATCGGTCACTTCTGACCCTGCAATAAGTGAAGCCCAACAGCAAGATGCCGAGGCCCTAAGCGCAGGTGATATGATAGAGGATCCTCACGCCGTCCAGAAATTCATTGTGGAGGAGCTGCATTCGCATGACTGGACTCAAATGGATGAGTTACGACCCTCCCTATCACTTCACTTGTGTGTATATTCTTCGTTCATCAAACAAAGAGCGCAATAACACTGATCACCCTTTTTCACACAGAATCAACCTATTTCTTCCGCATCGCTCACACTACTATTTCCTCAAGGATGTTTCTTGGTTCAAGACCTGCCTGACTCTCCCGCCCTCCCACCCCAACTCTATTCACCCGTGCCTACTGAACGCCTGTTACCTCGGTGCATGTGCCAGCAATGGTGGCGAGTTTCTGACACCATTCAAGCCCCACTTCCTCCGACGCACTCGCCATTTCCTCGAGCATTCCCTCACGTTCGCCGATCGCATCACCGACTTCTTATGGGCCAGCATCATTCTGGCGGTCTTCTTCGCAAGAGAACGGCGCCTGGTAGAATGTCTCGCAGCAGTTGAAGGTCTTGGACGCATGGCATTAGCTTGTGGTTTGGACTTCCCCGGTCACTCTGTTGAACGATATGGCAGTCCATATACCATCAACTACCTTCTACCACCGCCAAAAGATGATGCGGAAACCGACGACAGGATACGATTGATATATTCGATATATGTTGGAGGTCAAGCTTACACCCTGATATATGGATATCGCCCAATGATTTCCTACGATGACGTTTGGCCACCACCCATATTAAAAGAAGTTGCTGCTCTCGGAGATCAAGGGAGTGAGGTTCGTTCCGTTCTCGGCGTTAACAACGATCATATTCATATCCCCTTATAGGCATCAATGAGTTCGCGGGAGCTCGGGCGTTCAGCTTTGCATTTCATGGTATTAGTGTCAAATACCTTCGAGCGGGCGATGAAGTTTGCTCGCTTTGTTCTTGGTATGTCATCGGTTCCACTTCCTGTGACCTTGCAGCTCACTGACGGTTTGATTTTCCTAGCGAACAATTCGTGTGATCTCGAGGAAGAATATCTGGCTATTGAGTCCCAGATCCGCATGCAGCAGGCATCCCTACCTCCGCTTCATGACCTCCATAAACCCCCACTCTCTGGTGTCCCTGATGCTTCGAGTTCTGATATCGCCCTAGGACACTTCGAACTTTATGGCATTGGTTTGATACTACATAGTTCGTGGGTAACTCGCCGTGCAGAGTCGAGGGCAAAGATGCTAGAGTGCGTGCAAGGCCTGGTGGATATCTCAACTCATGTTCGAAACTTGAAGCAGTCTCACTTGAGCTTACTAAACATAGTACGTGCTATCCTTCTTTTCTGACTTACCGAAACTAACTCTAGCAACTTCGATAGTTTCATATTGTAAACGCGATTCGTATGATCGCTCGTGAGCTTCGGGCGTCGGGAATGAAAGGAAATGCTGCGCTGTCACTCGGCTACTGCCACTCCATTGAATTGCTGCTTGATTTCCTCGATGATGTGATCATAACTCTTCCAGCATGGGGTAGCTACTCTTTTCCCTCTAACTCAACGCGCAGTGCAACTGATGATACCGCTTCTCCCCCAGTTGAAGCACCTGTGGCGGTCAGGGATGCGCTCACCGTTGCAGCGGGCTCGCTCTCGACCTGATTTGCTGAAAGTCTGTTCGTATGCGGATCTTTGGATGTAGAGAATGTATAAAATTAAAGCTAATTCCTATGTTGCATGTTGAGACAATATATAAATATCGATTTGGGGATTTGAGACATGCGGTGTGTATAGCGTGCTTGTGTTCACCAGCAAGGGTAACCACGAGCCCGCGAACTAACGCAGGTCCTCGCCAAGGCTTCCTTCAGGGTTGAGGGTTCTCTGCACCAGGTTCAGAAGCTGACTCCTGATGTTCCAATCACTCAAGAGGTATATTTCCATTGAGGCAATCACTCTGAGGTCTTTTCCGTTTGTCGTTCAATCCAAAATGTATGCTTTCTTATACGCTTGTGCTCAAATCAGTCGTCGAATTTTCATGTGCTCTCAGCCATAGTGATCTCGCGAGTACCGTGATCCTCCAATAAAGGTGTATCATTATGCACAGTGCACACTCGCCCCCACACGTGTTACTTAATTAGATGAGAGACCAGAAGAGTGACAATTCATCAGAGAGAGGGACCTGAAATGCGCAGCCTAGATCTTTCTCATGTAAGAGAACTTGATTGCCGCGCTGAATGAAGCCAAACCGGGGTCGTAGTCTCTCCCACCGTGAAAGCGTGCGGTCGAGGATAGCATGTGATCGTCGATTCGCTGCCTGATCGTCAATCTAAGAGGCATGCAATCGATCGTTGATGAGATCAATAGCCTCGAGGGATGAACGACAGTTGTGGATAGGCAGCAGCGCGGTTATCTCAGGGGCCTCGAGCAGGGAGGGAGGGCGGCAAATGGGACTCATTCGAGGAAACAAGAAGTCAACAATTATGACAAAATGGTTTACCGATTACGAATTTCAAGCCCGTGCCCTATGTCATAAGCTGGGAGGCCGTCGCCATTTATTTGGGGGCCTTGGAACGTGCGGTTGTGGAGCAGGGGCGTGTGAAATAGTCATGTGATTCCAAGCGCTTCCGCGACTCGGAGTCAAACCTCCCGCTTTCCTTGGACCCCCTCACAGCGTATAAAAGCAGAGAATCCTGCGGATTTTCTCTCTTACCCATCACAGCACCGCCCCCGTCCCCTCATACCCCTTATCGAAAGACTACAGCTTCTCGTTCATAGAGATTGTCTATACCCCTCGCCGCATCTACCCCTCTCTTCTCTCCACTACACCCTAGAACCCTCAAAAGATGTCCCTTCTCCACGATGTTCTTCGCCCTACTGGCGATGTAGATGCCATGACTTCCCGACTGAAGCAGCTTAGTGTCCCCGACGAGAGCCCCTCTTCGTCTCGTGGCGCTTCCCCGACTCCTCGCGGAGCCGATTCCTCTGAATCATCCGATGATGACTGGGTGAACGTTGTGAGTTTCTTAAGCCTTCTCTAGTCATTCGATCCTTCTCGATCCTTCGTCTCTGTTCGATTACTCACCTGTATGTTGACTCGTTTGGCTGACCAACCACAATCATCGACTCCCTCTATAAATGCCCCCCTTTCGATCAGGTTTCTGCACCAGGAACTCCCCGCCGACTCATGGCACTCTCTCGTGCCCAATCTCGAAACACCTCCCCCACCCGATCAGGCGCTCGTTCATCAAACCTGGCGTCCTCGAGACCCATCTCTCGTGCCACCTCTCCCCGTCCACCCAAAGTAAAAGCGCCAGTGAATCCCACGGACCCGTTCTCCGTGCTCAAGAAAGACTCCAAGCTCATCCTCCGCATTGTCTCCCAACTCTCCGATGTCAAGGATTTGGCAGCTTGCAGTGGTGTGGCATCACACTGGAGGAACAGTAAACAGCTGAACTACAGTGCGTACAACTCTTCGTGCTGTTTCCCCCTGACCCATGATTCCACATGATCTAACCGCCTCATTTCACTTGTTAGTGTGGTACCGTACCAATCGTATGCTCGAGCTCGGTTACATTTCCGCACCTTACGGGATGTGGACAGGAAAAGAAGCCAAGGAAAACTGGGTTCGTGCTCATCACTACGCTCCCCATTCCTTTATCTCATCCTAACTCGTTTGTGTCAATTAGCGCGCCAAGTATATGCGTACCGTTCGTTCACTCGAGGCTGCTGAATACACCTCCACTTCTCGCTATGGGTATTCCACTCCCTCAGCTCCTTCGTCAGGCTACTCCACCCCTCGCTCAATTCGTGAGGAGGCTTGGGCTGCTGAGGCACAGGAGGCAGCCACCGACAAGGGCGAGATGCGCCAGATGTACAAGGAGATGGGTGGGCGCAAGGCAAGAGCCAAGGCCAAGGTCGGCATGGGTGGGAAGGGCAAGGATCGTGGCGGGTGGGGCGAAATTAGCTTCTGACCAGGTATCTGTCAGCTCCCTTACTCTGCTTGATTGGGACTTGATCCTGGCGATCCTAGTTCAAACCTTCTGCTGGATCTCACAACTTTTGTTATCTTGCACCCCTCGATCTGTTTATTTCCTTTGAATCGCCTGCTCCTACATGCGCAATGTCTCCTTTTTCGCCTCACCCCATACATGCCGGTGTTCCACGTCTCCCTTTCCTCAATCACGCTTTCTCTATTTCTCTTTGTGTTTTGTAACATCGTGTAATCTTTCTTCTTACCACGTCTGTCATCTTTCTCTGTGCTTCAATGTGTTTTTTTTTCGTTTGTGTAGCTTTCTGGCAGCTGGCAATGTTTCAACACGATCCGCGCCTTCTATCAAGATCTCTAGACAATTAGATATGTGTGCTCAATGGACTGGATTATTTTACTACTTTATGTGTGACTTTATCCCACTAAGTTCTGTACAAGATGTCGATGGAGATCAACTATACTTCAGCATAACAGCTTCAATAGTGTTTTTCTCGCCAGAGCCTGGCCAGTGGGTCATTTGCATGAACCAGGTGCCGGAGCGATGACATACACTAGCGGACCCAACCGCCCCGGTCACATCCGGCCCTGAATATTCCAAGACGGGGCGCGAGCCAGACGAATGCTTTTTCGCGAGGGAGACCCTAATGAGAGGAGTGGGGTTTGGAGTCGTGTTCGACGATAGAGGAGAGCCCAAGGAGGAATTGGGAGAGAAGAATAAGTCTTGAGGTTCTGGGATGCGAGCGAGTGGGGCTCGGAGATATACGAAGTGAGGAGGCTCGGATTCCGCGGATAAGATGTAGCGATATTTCCACCCGCGAATCATGGTAAGAGAGTCCTCTATGCAATCTTTGCAGACCCCTGTATGGTAATGGAGCAAGGTAGGGACCCCGTCGGGAGAAACCGAGATGTAGACATTGGTAAATAGATCATGGTCGAATAACATGGCGGTAAAGGTCATGATCGTCTGGCCATTCGAAGTCAAGAATGGATGCTCGTCAGCGTTAATCGCATAGCGGAAGAAGTCAGTCTTCGGAGGATAGTAGTGAATCTCGGCTGCGGGAGGATCGCCAAGCGGGGAAGGGTTTGCCTTGGAGATTTGCTCTGCAGCGGAGGACGCTGGGAGGAATGTTATTCTGAGCCCATGTCTAGATAAAGACGAGACAATGTGATAGAAGGCGCCAGATGGGCTCAGCCAAGAGCCGGGGCTCCGCATGTCTCCATGCAGCGACGAGGAAATATGGGGATAGTTGCGGATGGAGTCTTCTCGCCAGTTCCAAACGGACGCGAATGGGTGCGTCTCAGATTGAGGAAAGGGATCAAGCTGGTCCTCCCATGCTGCTCGTTGTTGTTTCACGAGCACATGGTCTCCTGAAAGCAGGATGTCGTACTGTAAAAGGTTCGATACAGGTATGTCACGCTCAGCGACGATGGAAACTGACACAGAGTTGTCGTTGGTACAATGGAGCCGAAACATAACAGCATGAACTCTGAGGAAATAGATGTGTGAGGGAGGTAATAGGCCTCAGCAGCTAACGCAACAGCACTCACAACAAGTTTTCCTCGTCAGCAGGTAGATCGAACCTATCACGATACTGCACTGCAAGGATATGAACCGCTCCATCGACAGAAGAGTATTCATAAGAGTCGATCTTCAACGGTAAATCGCCCTGTTCTGTAACGTCTCTCAGGGAGCAATATGCAACAGGGCGAATTTGATCGCCAGAAGATGCGCCATGAGAATCCCAACAACATAAAACATCAGAAGCCGCTATTATCCAACGACCTCCCGGTAGAATCTGAGCGTCCATCATATAGGTTTCGCTAGGCCGAAAGTTCACGACCTCTCTGTCACTGCCGCTGCCATCTCCATCCGACGGTTGTCCACTGGGGGGAAGGAGACGGAAGGTCAGCTGCTTCGAAGCAGAAGGAGGCTTTTCTGTTCGTTTGAGCTCCCGCGCATATCGTTCGGAGCGAGTAGCACATCCGATGAGCGCATCAATCGACATGGTTGCTAGGGGGAATGCAGAGTCTGGTATGAGTTCATCGAACAGAAGTTGACGCAATAAGACTAGCCAGAGTCTTTTGCTTCTCATTATCACGGACGAAAACTTCTTATTTAACTGTGAACGGACTTTGGTTACGAAATGCCTGTGAATCCACAATTGCATCTCTTGCGAGATGATTGCTGCTTACCCACGATAAACGCACAGCAGAAGATATATCAAGCTGTTCCGCAACATATAAAATGATTTCAATGGGGAAGGCAGTTAGATTTAGTTTCCTCTCCATGGTTGCGCTGGATGTTGGTGGATCCTGGCCAAGCAATCAACAACACGAGCTGTCCATGCACTTCATGAGCATTTTATTCCCGACAGAGCTCGGGCTTGTACGATAAAAAAGTAAGTGGCGAACATTTGAATTGCCTCGTGACAAATCGCAAGATGCAGCTTGGATAGTGATTGTGCGGATTTATTGACTTCACGTCAGATTTGTAAGTCTCAGACGAGATGCTTGACTTGAGTCAGGTCAGACCGGCGTAAAGTGTAAGATCGAGCATATTTTATAATGATGAAATCCCGCGCACCGCCACGAAATATAGATTTATGGCTGCCGAGGAAACCCTCAAAATCCGAGAAGTCCTTCTGACCACCTTACTGGCCACATCCCTGAACGAGGACAAGTGGTCACCCCCCGCCTGTCGTTTCTGCATCGACGCCCCGGTATCGCAGCACTGCGCGGGAAGCACCTAGGCGAGAACCGAGATCAATTTCAATGATGGATGAGGCGGGAAGGCTGGAGGAGCCACTTGGAGGGAAGCCCTCTATTGGGAGGTTAGCGTGCGTGGATCCATGTATCGTGGTTATTATAATGCTGTAACTACACAAAACGAAGATTTTGTTAGCCATATTGGTTGGTTTGTAACAGTTTACAAATGCTATTCAAATTGCAGATCGGTCCGATCCAAATAGCGGGCCGTGGTCTCTTTTACACGGTCTGGCACGATGACCTCCATGCTGGAAGCACGGAGTCGGCTTACTGAGGGGCAAAATTCCTGGAATTTCAGTTATATCGTGCTTGATATTGATTCTACGTGGTCCGCAATTGAGTCAGACTCGGATGGGCCATTGTAGCATTCCAGCTACTACTCTGATCACATATACTTCAAAACGGCCACCTCAATATAACCAATATCAGGGGATCTGTAACAAAGATCTGTTCGTGTCAGCCAAATGCCAGAGCGGACACACACGCTGCCTTCGCCAGTCGCAGGTGCTGCGTCCAGCCCGGAATATTCCAAGGCTGTCCGCCCATCGGATGATCTCTTTCTCATGAGACAAAATGTAACGACGGGAATCCTTTCCAGGGGCACATAGGGGGGGTTAGAGTCGCCGATATAGGGATTCTGGGGAATATTTTCACTTCCCGGGCCATAAGTTCGTGGGTTTATGCTGTCGGCTAGGGGAGGATACAGATTGGTTGAAAATATGTGTCCAAATCTCCACCCATGGATCATTTTGGGGGAGCCTTCAAAGCAGTCTTCGCAGACCCAGGTGTGGTGGTGAAGCAAAGTGGGGATTCCATTAGGAGAAATGGATAGGTAGATGACGGTGAGCTCATTACTACCAAATCCCATAGCTTTCAGGAGTAAGATAGTCTGGCCATTTGAAGTCAGGAATGGGTGCTCCTCGCTCCATATGTAGAACTTGGAGGAACTATCCCTTGGGGAAGGCTGACAAGTAACCTCGATTGTGGGTGGATTGCTAAGTGGGATAGGACTTTCGGCGGAAATTTCTTGCGTAGCAGAGGATGCTGGAACGAAAGCGATTCTGATCCCATGTTCCACAAAGAATGAGACGATATGGTAAAGATCCCCAGATGGGCTCAGCCAAGAGCCGGGGCTACGCATGTTTTTGTGTAGCGGTGAAGGAATATAGAGATAGGTGCGGAGGGTATCTTGTCTCCAGTTCCAGACGGACGCGAAAGGAGAAGGTACAGGCCAAGGGTAGGGCCCAACCGGGTCCCACCATGCCGAAGATTCTTGCTTGACCAGCACAGAGTCTCCCGAAAGAACAACATTGTGGTCTGGAACGTTAGAGATGGGTATGTCACGCTCGGCGACGATGGATACTGATGGGGAGTCACCCTCAGCACAGTTAAGTCGGAGGATGGCGGCATGGACTCTAAATACAAGGCAGGTAAGATATAGGCTAACCTTCCGACGAAGCAAGCGTCACTGACCGCAAGTCTTCTGCATCGGCAGTTGAACCGAATCTATTGTGATCCTGGACCACCAGGATATGAAACGCTTTGTTGACAGTGGAGTATTCATAGGAATCGATCCTCAACCACGACATGCCATGATCTCTGATGCCTTCAAGAGAACAAAATGCAGCGGGCTGAACATCACCGCCGGAAGATGCGTGAAGAATGTCCCAACAACATATAATTTCGCCTACCGCTATGATCCAGCGGCCTCCAGGTAAGATATGCACGTCAGACATAGAATTTATGATGCGTCTACCCTCCTCCACGTCCCCAAAAAGATCATCCTCTGGAGGAGCGAGACGAAATATTAACTGCTCCGAAGCAGATGGTGACTTTTTGGCTTTTTTGAGCTGCTTTGCATATCTTTGGGAGCGACTAGCGAGTGTAATGAGGGCAGGAACCGACATGGTTGTAAGGGGGAAAGCAGATTCGGGAATTAGTTCATCAAACAACATCTGGCGCAGTAACGCGAGCCATAGTCCTTTGCTTCTCATGATAATGGATTGAAGCTTATGATTCGTCTATAGACACAACGGGGAGGATATCAAGACCTTTTGAAGCTGTGGTCCCAACCTCCATAGTGTATTTGGTACTCACCCAAGATAGACGTACAGCCGACGAGACATCTAGCTTTTCAGCGATAGACAGAATGACCTCAATGGGAAGTTCGATGAAACCTAGTTTTCTTCTCATCCTCGTGCCTTATGTGTACCTTGTGAGCGGCAGCAGGGCGATGGTGGTCAACCTTGACTCGGAGCAAAGTGTCCGTCAACAATTAACATCCCATGAGGCAAACAAAATAATATATTCCGAGATACGACTAACTGTTCCACGGGCAGGGGGTATTCTATTATTACACTAATTATTCAAACGGGTGAAAGTCATCACCATCTCTAGCCAAAGCACCTGGAACTCCTCGCGACTGGCGAAGTGGACAACCGTCGGAGACCATGACGGACTATGATAGCCATGGTCACTAATGTGGCCCATACCATGCGCAATCCAGCCGGCTTCGGGCGCCATTGTCTCCGGCGTTGTCATGATGCGTGCAGGGTGACTGCGCGAAATATGTGGATCCAAATGGATCGGCCATGGAGCCACGAACGGACGAGGGGATTTTTGGGGAAGCATCACATAGGGATTATTTGAAAGCCCTTCATCTGGCCCGTCCCCATACTCGGTGATGATCTGATTCCGCCTTCTCATGTCCGCCGAACAGACTTCATCACGAGGGATGTCGAGAAAGACAACGACGGACCTCTGCCCACGAGGGACATTCATGTCTCCAGACAGCTTTGTTACCTCCATAATCTGGCGGCCAGGTATGAGGTCTGATGCAAGAATCTCTCCACATTTGAGCCTTGGCTCTTCCGTTCCCATTCGCGAGAATGGACCAAAGTGCATATCGGGGTCATCCGCGGAGAGATGGCAGTCCCAGGGCCATGATATACCCGTTTCATCAATGCTTGAAGATTCCGGGGACCTTTGCCATCGAAAGTCCTGCTCTGTTAGAGTGCGGAACGTGACCGCGAGGATTTCAGACCCATGGGCTCCATATGGTGCCGTGTAAATACCTGCGTCAATCGGATTACGCGGGCTACGCGACCACATTGGAGAGGAAGGGGAGAGAATTGGGAGGTATGGAATAGGAGCGTGTGGCCCTTCATATGCTCGAGTCATCATTGCGGAACACAGCAAATTGCCACGTTCGTCAAGGCTAGCACCGCGAAGAGAAGGTAACAAGGATGGAGAAGGGTATAGGCGTACAGGAATATCTTTTCGGCGCAGTCTATCTGGCTCCCATTCATTCCAGAATCGAGCCTCGGGAGGGTATAGCATAACGTTTTGGGGCAAGCGCTTGCTCCATGGGTAGGGTGATTCGGCCTGCCCTTCGAGAAAGGCATTGTGGAGGGTAATCATAGGAGAGCGAGCGCTACCGTGGTCACCCAACACGAGGTGGCTGCCCCAGTGAAACAGCATCAATGACGTACCAGGTAGAACTTCAAGCTCCGCAGTTTCAGTAATACTCTGAATGACATCGAGCCACGAGAAGACGATTAAGCCGGCTCGCGTGTTTACTTGCATGGGGGCTGAAACGTAATCGGAATGGGGCATCCACCACCCTAGATAAGGCACCCATCTCCGAAGGCCATGGTAGAGCTGCATGCATGATGCAGCATCCCAAGTGGCGAGGATAGCTTCGATATTTCGACTATCGGCGACACTGAAATTGTCACCAGGGCATATTAGAAGGATCTGAGCGCAGTGTTTAACCCAGAGGATGTCGTCAAGCGCGATACTCCGTAGGCGCTGACATGTGACTGTGACGACGAGCAAATCTGATGGAGCGAGGTGGTTGAGAATCTCCAGCAGGAGCTCGTCTGGATATTCTAGTAGCTTGCAATCAGACTAAAGTCGCCGTCAGAATACAGAAAAAATAACTATCGAGTCTGCAGGTCCGGCGCACCATTGAGGAGATGGAAGAACAAGTTCGGTGAGTTGATTCTTATCTTTACCCTAATTAGTCAACCAGCATCACACTTGTGCCATGGCTTGAAGTTTCAGATGACAACTCGGTCCGGTCTTATCAATCTTTTTCCAACACTAGGTGGAGATTTATAGTGGATCCCAGAATAGTTTCATCATGATCACCATCTTACTCTTAGTCACCTCCGAGGCTCTCTGACACGCGTCTCGAGTCATCTAAGCATCTCGCTTCCTTTATATCACTCAACATAACGCATACATTCATATATGGCGAATCCCCTGCTGTGCATCACGGCGATTTCTAGCCACCGAGGGAATCTAGCTCCCCAAATGGCCTACCTTTTCGCAAGCACTCCTCATCGATGAGGTGAGCCTTCTGTTCAATATTCTCATAATTTGATAAAACTCTCCACGCGTCTGCCCGACATCTCCTTATACCTCTGTTTTCACTCTAGCGTCATTCCTCTTGTGCTTGTCGTTCGCTGGTCGTTCATTGACTTGGCCCCCACCTCTTTCCTTCCAACTTGATGGAACCGAAGGCGACAGCATTATTCCATCAACTTCAGCGGGCGCTAGCTTCACACCAAGGTGAACGAGTCTGTCAATAGACAAATCTTTAGCTTTACGTCTCCATATTGTCCAAGCACTGGCGCCCAAAACCATTCTGGGTGCTCGCTCGGCCATGGTCGAATTTTCTCCGTGTCTCGGAGTTGCTTGGCCGCTGACTACCCCATGGCTTTGCTGAGCACTCAAAACCACCTCCACACCATCCATCTTACCCTATCCTCCATGTGGTGAGATTTTCAAAATTCATCGCCCTGAGTCCCAGGCTGACCTAAATGGCTGCCCGCACAGTCTTTAAGGTCCACTTCAGATGCCAGAGAGGGGATATTTTTAGAGAAGATAGTAATGTTGGATGGAATCAACCTGATAGGCCCCGCATGAGGCTTCCCGAAGGTGACCGAGGGATGAGTGGCTCAGCCGGTTGACGTGACGACCCCCACAAGCTCTCGTGTTCAGATGCCTCGAGTTCAGCCTGTTGAAGCAAGTTGACGACTGCTTGGTATGCAAAACGTGGTTAGCATACCTCTCGCCAGAGGGACTGCTTGCCTCCGCTGTCGCAAGCTCAAAGCAGTGAGTCAATCGCATCATAGCCTAGACGTGTCTCACTAAAAATCTCATTCGCGCTGCCGTATTTTCGCTCAATGGAAGAAATGCACCGGGTCAAGACCTCGGTGTGGCCGATGTCAACGTCTCAAAATCCAATGTTTCTACACCAGTGAGGCAGCTCAGCAAGTCGCACACGATTCACCCCCAGAAATCCTGCAAGCCCGTGCCTTGGAACTGCAATTGGCTATCAATAAAGTCTTACTATCTTCGAAGCACGATCTTTTGTTGATTTCAGCAGGGCTGCGAGAGCGAATTAATCGGATGGGGACATTTTACGGCCAGCCACAGCCTACCCAGACATCAATCCCCCTATATATATGCTGCGAAGACGGGAAGCTCGACGTGCTTGCCTCGCGGCTCTCAAGTAGCAGAAGAAACCTCTCAATTGATCCCCAGGTGGGAGATACTTGCGACGCTGAAATAGCAATCGTAGAACACACCTTGGATTCATTCCAATGGACGAAAGGAGAAGAGCTCCCTCTACCGATGTCTCTCTATCTGTACGTTCATCACTAAGACACAATGCCACCTTCTCAGTTACGACTCTACAGTATAGGGATATTCCTACCGTATCGTTCGCACTTCAACTTTTACATCCCTCTTCCTGAATTCCTTCCTCGTCTATCCCTTCCTCTTTCACACCCATCCTCTATCCACCCTTGTCTGCGCAGTGCTCTTCACTTAGCATCGTGCAGCATACTAGGAGGGCATTGGGCTGATCTGGAGCTTTATTTTACCGAGCGCACCCGTCATTTCCTAGAGGAAGCTCTCATGTTTGCTAACTCTGGGCACATAACCCAATTTCTCTGGGCCAGTGTTCTATTCGCCTCCTACCTCGCACGAGCACAACGTGTGGGAGAGAGCTATGCGATTATCTCCCCAGCCAGCCAGTTGGTGACAGCTTGCGGTCTCGGATCCACTCACAACCCGGAAGTCGATCGTGGGTATCGGCCAGACCAATTCTTGCTACCTCCACCTGCCACTGAGGCCGAGGCTATCGAACGTATTTGGCTGGCCCAATCAGTTTTCATCACTGATCGGTCTTTGAGTGTGTTGGCTGGATGTGCCGGAACCTTTGTTTGCGATCCAAGGTGGAGGCCTGTTATGGATGAGCCTGAAATCACGTACCCTTGGTTTAAGGTCCGTTTTTCAACTTGTCTTCCTCGCTCGCTGGTTCATATGGCATCGGGATTTACAGTCGCTCATTATAAGTGAAGAAAGCTTGTCAAAGATGTGGCAGTCGGAGATGCATCGGAACGTCTCAATCACTCATCTCTTTATCGAAGTGATTACCGTCTCCCGCTCCGTTCGTGGTGTGTAGCTCCTATTTTTCTTCCGCTTGTGAATTGACAAGAGTATTGACCGCGACACTTTAGAAAACCAATCCATTCTAGACGAAACGGAGCTTATGTCCCTCAAGTCGTTCATTCGTTTTCATGACTCCAGAATCCCTCCACTCTCTGGCACACCAAACAATTCAAACTCCAATATTCTCCTCTCACATGCGACCTTGTATGGGAGCTCGGCTATTCTCCACAGCCACTTCGCTAGAAAAAATGCCAAGGCAAGACGCGAAATGCTGCGGTGTGCACAAAAGCTGGTGGAGATATGCAAGCAGCTTCAAGGGCACAGAGACCTTCGCGTTATCCAGTCGTCTCTCGTACCAATGGTCAGTTCTAGTTTGCTCCTACCAGGCTGGCATCCTCTAACAGAAACTGACACACCCCAAGTTCCATATGATGAATGCCATTCGAATCCTCGCTCACGAACTACGAAGATCTGCTGTGCAAGAGAACGCAGCTCTTTCAACCGAATACTGCCATTCTATTGAAGTCCTTCTTGACTTTCTTGGCGGCATGACAACATTGTATCCAGCTTGGAGTGAGTGAACACACCCCCGTATGTACCTGGCACCAGTCGCCTTGGTGTTTATTTCATACTCCCTTCTAGAGCACTCTCCGGAGCTGATCAAAGACACTCTGGCTGCAGCAATTAGATCATTGACGAATTGACGAATGCCTCGTATTCTTGTTTACACTTCATCTAATCAAAGGCCTGGCTTTTGGTATGCTGCGCTGCCACAAGGTCGATAAACACGATAGCTAATTGGCAACAAGGCGTTTACAACGATATGTTGCACGGTGGAAACTCTGCCTTACCTTGTTTCCCTTCTTGCAATCTCGGCCGCCTCTGAATGATCGCGACCCAGCTAGTCATGGATCTATGGCGAAGAGAGCATATACAAGCGCCCGTGTTCATCACCGCGTTAGCTTCCACGTAGAGGTTACAATGCCCGCAGCGTCTCGGGGAGATTGGGGGGGCAGTAATTGTTAGTGGAGATTTAGATTAACGAGCCAACACCCGACATACGGTGGTGGGACTACTTCTCCGAATGAATGACCATGGTGATTTCAACCCGGGCTACGCATGTTCCTCGACAATTTCCGGGGAACAGGGTATTTAAATGACGTGGAAGAGGCAATAAACGTCTCATGCCGAGACGGCTTCGTGGGGAGCTCTCCAGAGATGATTGACGCTAGGCTGGGGTAGATCGACCGGTTGGCCGGTTGGCTTGGCGACCCCTTACACTTTGACCGAGTCAAGTACCTTCGCTTCTGCCTCAACAAGCAGGTAAGGTCCTATGCAGAGAGAAGGAGGCATCATAACTCTTGCACGAGGGGCTGCTTGTGTCCCCTGTCGCAAGCTCAAAACGGTGAGTGTCTTCGTGCACCTCACCCATTTTTCCATTTCCCACGTTCGCTTCTCTTCTCACGATGTTGGATTTTTGTACCATCTCAAGAAATGCAGTGGATCAAGACCGAGCTGCGAACGATGTCGACGTTTTGAAAGGCAATGTGTTTACGCTGGTGGTGCAGCTAAACAACCACTTCGCAATGCTTCACCCAAGGTTCTACAGGCTCGCGCCATGGAACTCCAACTAACCATAAGCAAGATGCTACTATCCTCGAAGCACAATCTGTCTATGATTTCGGCGGGACTTCGGGATCGAATCGACCGCTTAGGAACATCCCATGGACAATCGCCTCCTCCTCATTCCTCGATCCCTATATACATATGTTCCGAAGAGTGCAAGCTCGATGCCCTTGCCTCAAGACCTCGGAGCAGCAAGAGCTCTGCTGTAGGATTTCCGCGAGAGGGCGATACATATGAAACTGAGAGGCCAATTGTGGAACGCACTTTGGGCTCGTTTGATTGGGTGAAAGGAGAAGAGCTTCCTCTGCCGATGTCGCTTTACCTGTACGTCCGTGACTGTTCGGAAATGGCCACTATCTGAGCCTCAACTCCACAGCATCGGGATATTCCTGCCATATCGCTCGCACTTCAACTTCTGCATCCCTCTTCCTGATTTCCTCAATCGACTCTCCATCCCGGCTTCACATCCCTCCTCCATCCATCCTTGCTTACGCCATGCTTGCCATCTCGCAGCATGTAACATCCTTGGAGGGCGTTGGGCTGATATAGAACCTCACTTCGCCAACCTTACTCGCCATTTCCTTAACAAAGCCCTCATGCTTGCGAATCCCGAGCATATCACCCATTTCCTGTGGGCTAGCACCTTGTTTGCCTGCTACCTTGCAAGAGCACGGCGAGTCGAAGAGAGCTTTGCGGTCATCACTCCGGCCAGCCATCTAGCGATGGCTTGTGGCCTCCTGTGCACCCATAATCCGGAATCCGAAAGTGGTTACGCGCCAAACCAGTTTCTATTACCTCCTCCAGTGACTGAGGTTGAAGCACTCAACCGGATTTGGCTAGCGCACTCGGTGTTCATCACTGATCAATCATTGGGTGTTCTAACTGGATGTCCCGGGACATTTGTGTGCGACGAACGGTGGCGACCATCCTTTGAGAAGGAGGAAATGGTTTATTCTTGGTTCAAGGTTGGTTTTTCGATCTTTTTCGCCAATTGACAACTAACATAGTGGTATATGCAGATGAAAATAGCAAGAGACGAGGAACTGTCAAAGGTTTGGCAGTCGGACATACATCGAAACGTCTCCATGGCGCATCTTTTCCGGCGAGTGACCGCCGCTGCAGCCTGCATATCCAGTCCGTATCTCGCTATTCCACTCTCAATGGTTGATCAATCCATAATTCTGTTTCGCCCTATAGAAAATCAGGTTGTTGATGACGAAACGGACCCGGTCTCCCTCAAGTCCTTCATTCACTTTCACGATTCTCGAATTCCTCGGCTTTCTGAAGGGATTGGTAATTCGAACCCCCACGTCCTCTTTGCCCACGCAACACTCTATGGCAGTTCAGTGGTTCTACATAGTCTTCATGCCGGAGAAAGCGCCCAAGCGAGAGCCGAGATGCTACGATGTTCACGAGCATTGAGAGAGATATGCAAAGAGTTGCAGGGGCACAGAGATGCACGCAGTGTACAGTCATCCCTTGTACCGATGGTTCGTTCCAATAGTCTTCTTCGGAGTTCGTGCGATATGGTAGGGGCTAACAGTGCGTTAGGTCCACATGATGAATGCAATCCGCATCTTCGCTCACGAGTTACGGCGGCCTGATGTTCAAGAAAATGCGACTCTTTCCGCCGAATATTGTCATTCTATTGAAGTTCTTCTTGATTTCCTAAGCGATATGACGGTATTATATCCAGCATGGAGTGAGTAACTATTTACTTGACCAAGTCGCCGAAAGTAAGATCCTTGGTAATCGACGTGTCACTCTGAATTTCTAGGGGACTCTCCGGTGCTTGTGAAAGACGTTCTCACGACGGCCATGGAATCGCTCAAGACCTAGTCGACGCGGTCCAGTCTCATCTGCCCTTGGCACCCAAGCTCTGAACATTATATTGTTATCTATGTGTCTCTCGTGACTTTAGGATCTATTTTAATACACGCTGGTCAATGGAGTCCGATAGCGCACGAGCCTCCTACCTGAGCGCATGAGGAATTGGCCAATCCTGTGATGCGAGTGACCACAACTAGCCTCGTTTCAGACCCTCGTACCCTGAGAATCATGGCGCGTCAAGCTGGGCAACCCAAGGCGAAACCTTGTCCAGCCACCCCGTCTCAATCTGGTCGGCCTCAATACATCGCGGAGGGTTCCGAATTTAGGCATAGACCAAACGCGAGCCAAAGCTGGGAAGGTGCGTATATTTAGCTTATTCAGATGAGTTCCTGCTCAGCTTCGTCTGGATAGAAATCTTCACTCTTTCCCTACGACCGGCAACACGTTCCCCGCGGCGTTATTGGAGCAGACCGTGACAGTTTTGGCAGCTATGGCCCTGATTACCTCCAGAGGCATCGTTACCCGATCCGGTGAGTAAGCGAAGATCCTATTCCGAAAGGATCGGGAAACAAAATGTGGCGCTCTCGCCAATCGCGGCTCATGTGATAACAACGTTGGAGGCGACGGACGAGCGCCACGGCTTGAGGGCCCAAACTGCCCGGTCGGCCTCACGACCTCCATATCATTTCGCATGAGTCAAATATCCCTCTTAGACTTTACCAAGGTTCTGTGTCGATCCATATTTCTACAGTATACGAAGGATGACTGGTAGGGTCCTCGCAAGAGGGACAGCATGCCTTCGTTGTCACAAGCTCAAATCAGTGCGTTTGAGAATCCCCTTATGATTAACTTGTCTATTTGATTCTTAACTTGGTATTAACGCTGGCAAGAGATGCTCTGGTTCGAAACCGGCATGCTTTCGATGCCACCGTCTGCAGCAACAATGTGTTTACCCCAGCGAGCGACGTGGGTTCCTCCCAATGGAGATTCGTGTTACCGCTTCGTTAGAAGCGGAGTCAAAAGCGAATCAGGCACTGCTGTCCGCAAAGCACAATCTTTCCATAATGTCGGCAAGACTTCGACGGCAGATCAAAGAACTAGGAGCATCTCATAAGCAACCACTTCACAGCTCGTTGCCAATATACATGTGCTGGAAAGAGGGGAATCTCGCTCCAACCACTTCGCGCCCTCTGACTGGCGAGACATCTATCGAAGAATTTCCGCGACAGGAACATACGTATAGTACCGAGAGACTAACCGCGGAACACACCTTGGATTCATTCCAATGGGCAAGAGGGGAGGAGCTCCCATCAACAATGTCACTCTACCTGTACGTCTGGTTATTTTTGCATCACCCCCACGATTTAATTGTTGAGCTTGTAGTATTGGAATATTCTTACCATACCGCCTACATTTCAACTTTTTCATTCCACTTCCCAACTTTGTCGATCATCTATCCCTACCGCCTTCAGACTCGACATCAGTCCACTCTTGCTTGCGTGATGCATGCCATCTCGCGGCATCCAACATTCTTGGGGGGCGATGGGCTGATCTAGAGCCCTATTTCGCGGAGCGCACACGTCAATATCTCGGAGAGGCTCTCATGCTCGCTAATCGCGACCGTGTCATGCAATTTCTCTGGGCGAGCGTTATTTTGGCCAGTTATTTTGCTAGAGTGAGGAGGGTTCAAGAAGGCAGTGCGGTCATCTCACCTGCGAGCCATTTGGCGAGGGCTTGCGGTCTCGGATCCACCCACAACCCCGATTCTGAACGTGGTTATAGTCCAGACCAATTTTTATTTCCTCCCCCTCTGACTGAGGACGAGGCACTTGAGCGGCTGTGGCTAGCGCAATCAATCTTCATGGCTGATCGATCCTTAAGTTTGCTGAGCGGATGCCCCGTAAACTTTTTCTGCAATGGTAGGTGGCGGCCTGCTATGGATCAGGCTGAAATCACCTATCCTTGGTTCAAGGTCTGTTATCTTTCGCGTTCTCTATAGCTAATATCTCACATATGATAAACTGTCTCACAGATGTCAATGGTAGATAATGGAACCTTGTCAAATATGTGGCATTCGGAGATCCACCGCAATGTCTCTATTACACAGCTTTTTCTAGAAGTGACCGCCTTCCTGCTGTCTGTTCACAGTGGGTCAATCTTTTACCGCATTTTGAATACTGAATAATATCTTCACAACCGCTTCAGCAAATCAGTCCTTAAGCGACGAAGCGGTCACCTCCTCCCTCAAGTCCTTCGTCCGTTTTCATGACATCAGAATCCCTCCTCTTTCTAAAGCGATCAAAGATTCAAACTCCAGCATACTCTTCTCGCATACAACACTATACGGGGCTTCTCTTATTCTTCATTGTGTGAATGCTAGGAAACATGCTGAGGATCGAGCTGAAATGCTTCGATGCGCGGAGAAGCTGGTGGAGGTTTGCAAGGAGCTACAGGGTCACGACCAGCTTCGAATATTGCAAGCTTCTCTCTTACCGATGGTTGGTTCAGTTCCACCCTGTCAAAGTGACGCCTTTGAAAAAGAGTTGTTCTGGTTGTAGGTTCACGCCATGAATGCTACTCGGGTTTTTGCCTATGAGCTGCAGAGATCTGATGTGCAAAAAAATCCGGCTCTTTCCACTGAATACTGTCGCTCAATTGGGGTTTTGCTCGATTTCCTCACAGATATGACGGCACTATATCCAGCTTGGAGTGAGTGATGAAACTCATCCGTCTGCTCGATCACCACAGTGCAACATCTAATCGATCTCTCTAGCGGACTCTCTTACATTGATTGAAGGCAATCTCAATTCCGCTGTGTATTGCCTCAAGAGCTGACAAGGAAATTTTCCGAATGTTTGCCGCTAGAGCGTCGAGTTTCTACCCCTTGTAAACGTTTTCCAAGTACCGCTTGAGAGTACATCATGGCGGATCCTGAGCTTGGTGGTAGCCCCAGACTAAGACTGGAATTATCATTACGCGGCGCGAGATACCAGGAAGATATTTGTCAAAAAAAGCATGCAATTCATGAAGGGAAACGCCGCTCCATGGCAGATCCCCAGTAGATGATGTGGTCAGCCCGATCCACGACGCGGTCTAAGCCTCCTCTGGCGTCAGAGTGGCCGGATTACTTAACACATCCCATACCCTTGGGTCAAAGACCCCATCTGGAGCTTGATTAGACTCTCAGCTAATCTGTCACTTCATGTGCTTGCAAAGGAGGGCTGGCAGGATTCTCACAATAGGGACTCATCCGCTCGTCCCCTGTCGCTGGAAGCCTCTCCGAGGCTCATCAAAGACACGATCAACACGGCTATAGAATTGCTGTCAATCTCATGAGTATGGTCAAGTCTCCTTCGTCTATAATCGGGCTACGAGTTCACTATGCATAGGCGCCGTGTTAGTGTGAACGCCACCCCTTCCACGGTTTCCCGAATCCACGTAGAGCTTATTTCAAGCACCCATTCATATTGGATTAGGGAATAGTAACCTAGAGAATTCTGGTGCTTTGACTCCAATCATAAATATGATAAGTCTAGCAAGTTTGTTGGCGAATTTCCTTCTGTAGATCTCTCCCTCACAATACATCTTAGGCTCTTCGACATACTATTATGTGTTATCACGTTTCTGTCGCTGTAACTGGATGCGTGTCATTCAATAAGACCCTTGACACAATCTTGGCGCTCTTCATCACCAAGCAAGGTGACAGCTTGTGTGGAAGAATACGCTGCTTGGCTATTCTTGGCAAGAAATGCCAGTGAGTCAAAGACGAGAGGGTCCAACGTTGTTAGGGGGATGAGGCCTCGTAACTAGTCAACAGGTCACTCTGGTGTACGTATCAATGTTCAACTGTCATGTGTAATTGCTTCCGATCGACAACCTTGAGGTAAACCAGCTGGTCGACCGACCACCTACGACAGCCTGCATCGAAGCCAAAAGTATCTCAAATTGAACCCTAACATCTGATGGGCAGGGATGGTTCAAGAGGAACTGCGTGTCTCCGCTGTCACAGGCTCAAATTAGTGCGTTTGCATGCATCATCACTTCTTGCTCGGAAGCACTATATGATGCCATTGTTCCTAGAGATGTTCCAGGTCTAGACCAAGCTGTAATCGATGTCATCGTTTCCAAAAACCCTGTGCCTACCCCGGAGACCCGCTTCAGCCGCCTGGGAGCCCGCCAACGAAACTCCTTCAGGCCCGCTTGTTGGAGTTGGAGGTGACCACGAATAAGATGCTCCTGTCCTCAAGACACAATCTTGCCATAATTTCAGCGGGACTGCGAGAGCGAATCAAGCGCATTGGGACGTTGCCTGGGCAGCAGCCGCCGCCATACGACTCAATCCCAATATATATACCCTGTGAAGAGGGAGAGCCGGATCCACTGGTGCGGCAATTTCCGGGTAGTAGGAGACTCATTGCAGAAGATCTACAAGATGGAGATACCCACAATACTGAAAGATGGATCGTGGAAGATACCCTGAACTCTTTTAATTGGGTGAAAGGACAGGAACTGCCGCTCTCGATGTCCTTGTACCTGTACGTCACACCATCCTTCGTCCACGGTCACTTTCTAAGCTCTGGTTCTATAGCACTGAGATATTTCTACCGTATCGCTTACACTTCAACTTCTTCATCCCTCTTCCCAACTTCCTCCGCCGTCTTTCCCTCTCCCATTCACATCCCGAATCTACCCACCCCTGTTTACGGAATGCTTGCCACCTCGCGGCGTGCAACGTTCTTGGAGGGCGCTGGGCCGATCTCGAGCCTTACTTTGCTGAGCGGACTCGCCAGTTTCTCGAGGAGGCTTTGATGCACGCTGATCGTGACCACATCACCCAATTCCTCTGGGCCAGTGTTCTCTTGGCCTCTTACCTCCTAAGAGCTCGGAGAGTCAGAGAAAGCTACGCGGTCATCTCTCCGGCCAGCAATTTGTCGATGGCTTGTGGTCTCTCATCAAGTCACAACACGGAGTCTGAGCCTGAGTATAGGCCAGATCAGTTCCTACTACCTCCGCCTGCTAGCGAGACTGAAGCACTGGAACGCATCTGGCTGGCGTCCTCGATCTTCATGACTGACCACTCGCTAAGCCTGTTGATGGGATGTTCGGGGACTTTGGTCTGCGATCCACGGTGGCGGCCTGACATGGACGAGGGTGAGATTGGTTATTCATGGTTCAAGGTTTGTGTCGCGACTTCATGACAATATATAGCGACTTGACATTCTGCCGCTGCTTGCATAGATACCAAGAGTGGATAACGAACGATTGTCAAAGATTTGGCAGTCCGATATCCATCGAAACATCTCTATCACGCTCCTGTTCATCGAGGTAACTGGCTTCGTGCTCTCAGCTCATAGTATGTGGCTCATCCCTTGCTGTTCATTTTTTAATATATTCATTCCTGCTTTTCCAGAAAGCCAATCCAGCGGGGATGTAGCCAGCATCGCGCTTCTCAACTCCTTCATAAACTTTCATAACACGACAATTCCTCCACTTTCCGATGCTGCCAATAACTCCAACTCTAATATTCTGCTCTCGCACGCAATGCTATACGGTACTTCAGCTATTTTTTACAGTCTGTTTGCAAGGAAAGACCCCAAGGCAAGAGGTGAAATGGTTCGCTGTGCGCAAAAGCTGGTGGAGGTTTGCAAGCAGCTTCAAGGGCATAAACGCCTTCACATTATGCAAACATCGCTTGTGCCAATGGTGAGCGGCTCTTCTCCGCTGTGTGATGCACTCTAATAATATGGCTGATGCAAATCCAAGTTTCATATGCTGAACGCTATCCGAATCTTTGCTCATGAATTGCGGAGACACGACGCTGAGGAAAACCCAACTATTTCCACGGAATACTGTTATTCTATCCAGGTTGTTCTTGACTTTCTTGGTGGTATGACGGCATTGTATCCGGCCTGGAGTGAGTCATCACACTAGCTCTATATTGGCGTGACCATCCCGCCTGATGCAACTCATTTTACTTTTATTTTTAGAGGATTCTCCCGAGCTTGTCAAGGGAACACTCACTTCTGCCATGGAGTCATTGAAGATATGAATCATGGATTCCCTCTTACCTACTTCCACTATTTCCTTCGCTAGCCTCGACTGATGAAACATTGTAGCCATACACCTAGGATTTTTCAAGCCATTTAATCGATTCTTAGCCCATGTTGAAGGGCTGCTAACTCGATAACGACCATGTTTTGGCCTCTGAATTGGCCTGACGAGGGTGCAGAGATATAGCTGGCGACGGCCCAGGCATTATCTCCGTTTTAAGCCTCCTTCGATGAAGCTACCATCATTTTAGGGAGTCTGCTGCCTCGCAGTGA
>WIDE01000055.1:190371-217580 GCA_015039315.1 Clavulina sp. PMI_390
TCATCGACCCCGGGCTGCAGCGGAGTATATTCACTACAGTATGGCAGCTGGATCCTATATGATTATATTTGACACAGTTTATAATGGAACACAAGTCATCAGGAGCACTTTGGCACCACCACTGCCCACATCAACGCCAAACACAACCACACATTGTCTCAGTCGCCTGCGCTGGGCACACTAAAGCACGTTCCCTGGCATGTCAACCACCTCTTCATCGCCCAGCGAAGCCACTACGAAGTCAGAGCGAGAGCAATTTGTCCATCGGATAGCTGTCAAGCTATCTCGATTCCTCAACACACTCAACCCAAATGAAGGACTAGCGAATACTGTCGTTAACTTCGGAAAGACATACGCAGACGACATTCCCAAATTCAAGACTTGTAAGCTCTTATTGCTGTGGCTTCGTTCATTCACTCACTAGCTCTATCGACTTAGCTGCGCGAACGTTTGGCAAGTTCGATGATGCGTTCTTGGAGGAGTTGCACTCAGAAATCCTGAGTTTCTTAAAACAAGAGGAAATTGGGCACTTCGTCCATGCTCCAAAAGGAATTGAGGTCGTCGAGAGCGATATATTGGCTCCGGAACCCGTGAGGAAGGGTGGACTTGTCCGCCCAGATTCAGTATGTGGCTTTCACCACTGTAGTTCTTTTGGAATGATGTTTTGACGACCATTTGTCCTCATCCAGCAACACAAATTCAAGCAGCCCGTGAAACTAGAGCCTCCTACACCTCGAGAATCAGGCTATGGACTGGACAAGCTGGCTGTTGAGAAACGGAAGGCAGCCGCGATGGAGTCGAGCAGGAAAAAAGCCAAACTCTCTGACGATGCTATGGACGTAGATCCGTCTTCGACTGGCGGCCTCTTCAAAGGTTAGTCAACAATTTTCTGAGTACCACACAAGGTGCTAACCCCAGTTTCAGTTCCTTCCCTCCCTGCTTCGAAATCCAACTTGCGAGAGCGAGTGCCGGCGACTCCTTCCCATCCCGGCGGGCTTTCTGAAGTAGCTAGGCAGCGATTAGAAGAGCGAAGGCGCTCTCGAGACCAGCCACAAGGTATGGCACTGTCGCTTCTTCATTCTGCAGCTCCATTTGACCACCACTCTGTGTAGGTGATGGCGGAATCTCCTCACAATCCCAAAAAGAGCCGAGTTCAGAAGCTCCTCGTGGCCTGGGCGACTTCCAACGTCGCTCTAACCGTGCCGAACGAGAGCGTGATCGACAACGCGAGGAGGCGCGCTCAAACGACCGACCGCGCGATAATGGATGGAACCGCCCCAACGACCGTGACCGCCCAAGAAGCTGGACCGACGCGACTCCTGTTGCAACACCACGAAACGGCCGCGATGATGCTCCTAGCGTGCGTGTACCGAACATAGCGTGGGACTCCACCCCTCGGAGACAGGGAGGTCCTGGTGGAAGTCGAGATGCGGGATGGGGCGGTGCCAAAGACAGAAAATGGGATGCAGCAACCCCAAGAACTACTCGAGGAGGCGATGATGACCTCGACGATGGTCCTGATCGAGGAAATGTGATGGAAGGCCGCGAGTGGGAGGAAGAAGAGCTAAAGCTGGACAGGGACTGGTACATGTCAAGCGAAGGTGGCGCTGTGAGTGATCGTATTTCCATAAGTCAGAGCCACCAAATACTTAATTTACTCTCAGATGGATGAGGAGTTCAACCCTCTGGCTCAGTACGACGATCTCGAGGCATCAAGAACCCTTGAACTTGCGAACAAGAAAGTCGTGAGTGACCTTGCTCTCCCAAAATGTCCCACCCAGTCTCTCACCCCCTCTTCTCTACAGAAACGCGTTTCCGCTCGGCAAGCTCAATATGTGTGTCATACCTTCACATTATTCTCTTCGTGCATAACCTCTTCAATTTTCGATGTAGAATGCCGATAACGATATGTGGGAGAAGAACAGAATGCTTACATCGGGTGTGGCTCAACGCTCTGAAGTCGATCTCGACTTCGAGGATGAGTCCGAATCCACTGTTCACGTTATTGTCCATGATCTTAAACCCCCATTCCTCGACGGTCGCACCGTTTTCACCAAACAGCTTGAACCGATCAACCCCATCCGTGACCCCACCTCTGATATTGCCGCTTTCTCCAAGAAAGGGAGCGCTCTCGTACGTGAGAAGCGGGAGCAAGCAGAGAGGCAAAAGGCAGCAGCCAAGCTTGCTGCTCTCGGCGGAACTGCACTCGGAAATATTATGGGCGTGAAGGATGAAGAAGCCGAGGCTGAAAACGCAGGTACGTATCTCGATCCCCTGAACCTCTGCTACGAATATCTCGTGGGGGCATTGGTTGTGTAGCCATTCACGAAGTCCCCATTGTTTCGGGCATTATTTTTGCTTTTATCTCCAGCTGCAGAAGGTCAAGGCGATGATAACTACAAAGGCGATTCCAAATTCGCGTCACATCTAAAGGCACAAGTGTCGAGCTCGGCACATACGAGATCAAGGACCCTAAAGGAGCAGCGAGAGTACCTACCCGCATTCGCATGCCGTGAGGATCTAATGCGAACCATCCGAGATAATCAAGGTCCGTCTCTTACTCTAGTATGGAGGAATAAATTCTAAACTAACTCGTCTCTCCTTAGTCATTATCGTCGTGGGAGAGACCGGGTCTGGTAAGACTACGCAGCTCACTCAGTTCCTGTACGAAGATGGCTACGGGAAATTCGGCATGATTGGCTGTACACAGCCCCGTCGTGTCGCTGCCATGTCCGTGGCAAAGCGAGTCAGTGAAGAAATGGAGGTGGAGCTTGGCAGCACGGTCGGGTATGCCATCCGATTTGAGGATGTGACTAGTCCTGATACGGTGATCAAGTGTGAGTCTCGCAAACTGCTTCCCTACAAATTTGGCCATTGACCTTTCCGTTAGACATGACTGATGGTGTCCTTCTGCGTGAATCTCTCAACGAAGGGGATCTGGACCGCTATAGTGTTCTCATCCTTGATGAGGCTCACGAAAGGTCGCTGAGCACAGACGTGCTCATGGGTCTTCTGCGCAAAAGTGAGGGTCATTTTATTCAAAATACTGTGTTTCCGTTCTTACCAGTCGTATCCCTGTACAAAATAGTCCTCTCTCGACGAAGGGACCTGAAGCTCATTGTCACTTCAGCCACCATGAACGCGGAGAAATTCTCCAAGTTCTATGGCAACGCACCAAACTTCACCATCCCTGGTCGTACGTTCCCTGTTGAGGTCTTCCATAGCAAGAGTCCATGCGAGGACTATGTGGATAGTGCAGTGAAGCAGGTCCTGCAGATCCACTTGTCCCTTCCTCCTGGCGATATATTGGTGTTTATGACCGGCCAGGAGGATATTGAAGTGACGTGTCAGGTAGTTCAAGGTGCGCATCGTCGCTCTGACTTTTCCCTAGTTCTAGTACTGGATTGCTAACGTACTATCGGATTCCAGAGCGACTTTCTCAACTCACCGATCCAGCTCCTCTCGCCGTGCTTCCCATCTACTCGCAAATGCCTGCTGATTTGCAGGCTAAGATCTTTGAAGCTACAGATGATGGACGGCGCAAAGTGATCGTTGCCACGAACATTGCGGAAACGTCACTCACCGTCGACGGCATCCTGTACGTCGTTGACTCTGGATTTTCCAAGCTTAAAGTGTACAACCCCAAGGTCGGTATGGATGCCCTCCAAATCACGCCTATCTCCCAGGCAAACGCGAACCAGCGCACTGGTCGTGCCGGGCGTACTGGAAGTGGGTTCTGCTATCGACTTTACACGGAGACGGCGTTCAACAACGATCTATTTGAGAGCACGATCCCAGAGATTCAGAGGACGAATTTGGCGAATACCGTGTTGTTGTTGAAGAGTCTAGGCGTGAAAGACTTGCTAGAGTTCGATTTCATGGACCCACCGCCTCAGGTGAGTTCACATTGAACGCATTCCCTTTTCCTGGTATGAATGCTCATCGTTGCTTTGTCCACTCAGGCAAATATCCTCAACTCGATGTATCAGCTTTGGGTGCTCGGCGCGCTCTCTAATACTGGCGACCTCACGCCTGTGGGCCGCAAAATGAGCGAATTCCCAATGGAGCCCTCTATGGCCAAGATGTTGATCGCATCGGTCGAGATGCGCTGCAGTGCCGAGATGTTGACGATTGTATCAATGTTGAGC
The DNA here is from genome assembly GCA_015039315.1 of Clavulina sp. PMI_390. Classification (NCBI taxonomy): domain Eukaryota; kingdom Fungi; phylum Basidiomycota; class Agaricomycetes; order Cantharellales; family Hydnaceae; genus Clavulina; species Clavulina sp. PMI_390. The sequence goes on from WIDE01000055.1 coordinate 194,520, forward strand.
GTACCGAGTGTGTTCTATCGGCCGAAAGAACGTATGGAGGAGGCCGATGCGGCCAGGGAAAAGTTTTGTGTTGGGGAGAGCGACCATTTGACGCTGCTGAACGTATTCCAACAGTGGAAGAGCCATGGGTGCGTGCGCCATTTCTTATTTCACTCGATTGCGTTGCTCATTCCATTATTTTTACTCGTTGCTTTCCGCTCCTGGCGGTCATGATACACACCTTTGCTCGTTGTTCACATGTCATAGTTTCCGCGAAGACTGGGCCTCAAAGCACTTCCTCCACCCAAAGCTATTGCGCAAAGCCCGCGAAGTGCGCGCGCAGCTTGAGGATATCATGAAGATGCAGAAAATGGATATCGTGTCAGCGGGTACAGACTATGATATCATCCGGTGCGCCTTTGTTGTTCGAATGTTGGGTGGCTCTCTCGTTGCTCATTTTGGGCTTTTTTTCTTTGCGGGTATACAGGAAGGCTATATGCGCAGGATATTTCCACCAGGCGGCGAAAGTGAAGGGTATTGGTGAATTCGTGAACGTGCGCTCTGGTTTGCCAACGCATCTGCATCCTACATCGGCGCTCTATGGACTGGGCTGTGAGTTTCCCCACATACCCTAGTTGCATCTCGTAATCGCTTCTAATTTCTTTCCTTCGCGCTTTGTGTGATGTCAATAGATACGCCGACCTATGTTGTCTACCACGAGTTGATCATGACATCTAAGGAGTACATGACCCAGGTGACAGCAATTGATGCTTACTGGCTTGGTGAGTTTCTTTTTTCTCTGTAGAACGCCTTTCTTCATTCAGTGGTGGTGGACTTAACCCGCTCTTTTCCTATCTCACGTAACAGCCGAGTTGGGTTCAGTGTTCTACTCGGTGAAAGAGAAGAACTTTGATGGACGAAGTACGCGGAGACAAGTCGACCGCGAGTTTTCGAAGAAGGCCGAGTTGGAAATGGAGATGGCAAGGGAACGTGAAGAGTGAGGCTCATTTCTAGTTTCCCCGATCTTGGATATCGGCTGATTTTTCTTTGTGTTACCAACTTTAGGGCGGCGAAGCGGGATGCCGAGGCGATAGAGAAGGCGAAGACTTCGTCGTCTTCTGCTGCTTCGAGGATGAAAATGAGTGTGCCTGGCACGCCGAGAACTGTGGGGATTGGGGCTGGTGCGCGTGTTGTGCAGACTCCTCGTCGGAGGGGCGGGATCTAGCTGGATCTAGTGCTGGGCGAATCGCCGGCCCGGACATTGGTGTATGGATAAGCTGTGCAGCTTTTTGTTTCGAGTTCGGCGTAATATCTCCCTCCTCGATCAGAGGTTCCTGATGCCCATTGACATATGGATGTATTATGTATGGGACAGCCACCGCCACTTTCCCGCTTTATTGTAGAGCCTATTAGTGTTAGAGGGATTCTGTACATGGTTCTGCTTTGACCTCCTCGTTATCATCATTGCACTCCATTTTGTGTATTTTTTCGCAGTGGTGTGGCGTGACTTTTTGATGACGTTGGAGACAGTGCATAAATTTTTTTCTGTTGCCAGACCCTGAGCGGTGCCATGCCAAGTTGATCAACCAATCGTATCCACCAATTGTGGTGTCACACATTTTGGCGGTCGTGGTGTCGCTTGGTGCAACTGACAGACACACCCTTTGCGCTCTCCCCTTTTTTTCTTCTCCGTCTCGCTATCTGGTCTCGGCTTGCCGGTCGATCCTTGAGATTCTTGGCAACAAATTTGACATTTGAGCTTGACGCTCTTGGTGTTTCCCTTTCCGCCCAACTCGAAAAAGCGTCTCATGCTGCAAACCGCAGCAGCACATTGCCAGTGACCGGATGGAGACGGCCTTCTACCGTCGCGATGCTCCAGCTGGAAATCCTCGACCTGGTCCCAATAATGTGGGCGGGCCAGCTACACCAGACCAGAGAGCTGCCCTGCGCCCTCGCATCGGCACACGAGGCTTGAACAATGACGATCTTTTTGAGCGTGACGGCGTCGAGCACTCGTATTCGCCTCTCGAAACACTCGTTCGCCAGACTAGTCTCAAAGGCGGCTGGCGCGTCAAACCTGGCGCGTCAGCCTCTTCTACGTCGCTGGGCGCCACCAGGGCTACTACTACAACATCAGCTGGATCTGCTGGGGCGCCTGCGCGAGAGGCGGCAGGTCCACCATCATCATCATACTCTGCCAACAACAATCCAAACGTCGTAAACGCAGCGGCTGGTGGTCTCTCAATGAGAGTCCAAATGTCTGCTGGGTCGTCTAGTGCCAATACTAGGCGGACTGCACCGACGCATCGAGCTCTGGCCGCCGCCAGCAGCTACCTCGACTCATATTACGGTTTGAGTGACGCTAATACATATGTCCCCCCAGATCGACTACAACCACAAAACTCCCAAAATCACCAAAACTTCCATGCACCCCTCACAAGCCCTCTACTCCACACCCAATTCCGTGATTCTACGGCCGAGTCGTCGTCGGATATTGATCCTTTGCGCGACTCGACTTTCTACAACAGCGACGTATCCCCTACTTCCTCCCCCTCCGCAAACCAGACTGCATACCCACGAGCACCATCAGGGCCGCCATCGTCAAATGCTGTGCCGCCAAGAGGAGGAAACCTTCTCGCCTCAAACCCTGCGGGCTCCTCACACCGTCCCTCCGTCCCTCCCGCCCCTCTCAGGTTACCTCGGTTAACACTCGACGATTCAGTTATTGACCGTGACCAGATCCAAATCCAGTGGGACTCGGACCCAGATTCAGCTAGCCTGTTCGATGACCCAGCCAGGCGAAGCACCTTGACAGCGAGGTCAGGTTCTGTGTCAGCAGTACGCGGAATGGGTATCTTACCACCTTCGTTCACATTTCGCGAGGAAATTGAATCTCCCTCGGAAGAAATTGACGGGATGAGCTTCAATCAAGGGCATGGACGTCCACTCTCAGATCGTTCACTTGTCCTCCCTCCGTCAGTGAGAAACTTTGGGATCCCACCACCACTACCCAGACACTCTAGCCAGAGTAATACGAGTCCGTTGAACCCACGTTCTCCTGGTGTAGAATCTTTCAACTCTGAATCATCTTTCTATCCTTCGTCTGCTTCACCTCACGCTCTCACTCACTCCCCTGCCGATCTCCCCCAGCCTCTACCACAAACCCAATCAGACAAACCTACATCTGAACCATCCTCCGCTCGCCCCTCTCTCCCAACCACACAATCATCCGGGCCCTCGAATACGCCTGCCGCTCCTTCTCAATCACAATCGCTCGTCAATCCAACCCTAGCATCATCAGCACCATCCTCAACACCAGTAGCAGCAGATGTAGCAGCGGCCCAGCGACGTCTTCGAACGGTCACGATGACCACCGTGGCGTCCGTCTCTGTCTACGATGACGATGGCGAAGACGGCGGCGGCGGCAATAATAATCAAGAGAACAATCGTGCGGGACAGACCTCCTTTGTGGACACATCCTTTGACGACGACGAAGACTACGCCGATGATTACGCTGCTGCGGATCAGCGCCCTATCTCAACGCTGGAGGATACGGTTGACCTTGCTGCCGTGCTCGAGTCGTCGTCGCGCGCAAAGTGGAAGCCCTTGGCGCTCAATAGTCCCAGTGCGAACGGTTCTCCGTTAGTATCTCCTGGGGGAGGAGGCGGAGGCGGAGGTTTCGGGCAGCAGCAACAGCAACAGGGTACTGAGCCAGAGTCGGAATCGCGGGATGTCCAAAGGAAGCAGCAGAAGGGAGGATATAGACAGAGTGATTTGGATCCGTTTGCGTTCCGCCAATATGAGGGGATGAGGAGGCCCAGTGCGAGCGGCGGCGGGCCCGGAGTCGGCGATGGTGATACTGCAGGTGTGTATTTCCTCAGAAGGCCTCTTCTTTGTGTATGGTACTAACGAATATGGATTGTGATTGTCATGACTAATCTTCTCATCAGACCTCAGCACTTCAGGTTCGAGTCATGGAGCCTCAGCCAGGCATAATGGAGTCCCTGCCATTGTCACTTCTCTGAGCTCTCCGATAATTGAGGAGCCTGCGTCGTCTGACTTCGATCAGCCCAACCCTGCCATGCCATCACCTCTATCCAACACCCCCTCATCATCCAAACCGCCCACATCTACCGCCCCCACGTCATACCGTGGTCCAAATCTCGGCTCATCCAACTCGGGTAGCTTGTCTCGCGCAGGTTCCTCATCTTCACTATCGTCTACATCCAATCCTCATATAACCACTGGCACCGTGCCCGGGCTAAGCTCACGCTCTCAATCACGGTCTCAATCGCGGGCGCGATCCCGAGCACAAGAGTTATCGTATGCATCAACTACGACCTCAGAACAAGGCTACGAGTATGGGTATGAGACTGATGATAATGAGACGATGTCGAACCTATCACATTTCTCCTCTGCTGTAACGTTTCCAACTGCGACTGTCGTATCCACTTCGATCTCTCCTACGGACAGAAGGAACCGACCAGGCATCCCCACATCGCAAAGCGAGCCCGTTCACCTTAGTCCTAGCTCTGGACCTTCCTCATCATCGTCACACTCATCACATCGTAACCTGAACCGCTCCCCATCCAACTCAAACTCAAACCCCGTGATGCCGCCTTCAAACTCCCTTTCGTCATCATCCTCGGGTGGGGAACGAGGAACAGCAAATATTCAGCCTCCAGCCACATTCGTCCTTCCTCCTAATCCAAACCCCAATCCCAATCTCAGTCCTAATCCTGCCCTACCTGACAATGCGGGTCCTAGTGCCGGCTCGAGCCCGACCAGTGCGGTCTCGAAACGCGCTCCGAGTCAGGTGGGCGGCGGGTTCAACTATTCACGGCCAATGCGCACCCCTGTGTCTGCATCTTCGTCCTCGAGTCCTAATGTCGGGTCTCCCACCTCGTTCGTGCAATCAGCACCGTCATCTGCGCGTATACCCGAGCGAGAAAAGGAGTTCATTACGTACAACGATGACCCTAACCCCTCGTACGCCGGCTCTGGCGGCGCGCGCCCTCCGTTACCTTCTGCAACTGATAATACCGCATATGATCCTTCCAAGCGTGCACTAAGCCCACAGGAACGTGAGCGCCAAGCTCGAGCACAGACGCATTTAGCGCGTGGCCTCGAAGAGAAGGATGCGGGGCGTGGGGGGATCGCAGGGCAGTTCGTAGATGAGCAGGGCAACTGGAGTACAAGAGCTGAGATTGCGGAGGGATCACGACCTGGGTTTGGGGACACTGATATGTCAGGGTACGGGGATGACAGAGAGGGAGGAAGGAATGAAAGGGAGAGGCAGGTCTATGCTTATGCCAATGAAGCGGACCAGCCTTATGGCATGGTCTATGATCATACCTCCACCCACCCCCCTGCTTCTGATACTTTGGGTGATATGAAGAGGCAGGAGTCGGTGCCTAACATCCACATTGATGACGCTCACGTTTACAATCCCGCCTCTCATGAGACCGCACCTTCATCTGATCCGTACTCCGACCCATCCCTCGCAGCGTATAATCATTTTACCTCAGCACCTAATTCTTATCCTATATCCGGAAATACCCCGCCTATTCCTTCATCCAGTTCTCCAACTTCTCAAACACAGCGTCGCTATTCAGGGGAGTCGGCGCAAACTGCGGCGACGGGCGACGACTCGATGCGGTACTACCAAGCGCTTGCACCAAAGTTCCCGGTGCCACCATCTAGCCGTGGTCCTAGTCCTACTTATCGATCTGGGCCGAAAATCATGATGAATGGGGCGAACTCAAACGAACAAGTAAGTTGGCTCAGTTCTATCCGTTGTTTCTATGATACTGAAAGCACGTGCTCACACTTGCATTACATTGTATTTTAGTCGCCTGTGACCCCAGATAGACTAACTCCTTCGCCCGCCCATGCTATGCCACAGTCTCCTAACGCCTCACCATCCCGGCCGTTGAACCCATCAGAGCTATTCTCATCACCAAGAAGCGCCCCCCATCCTCCTAATCCTAATCCTAATCCTAATCCTTCTTACCCCCCTTCCTCAGCACCAGCTTCGCGACAGCCCGCTCCGCAACCGTCACCGGCGATAGATCCAGCCTCAAATCTGATTCCTCCTAACCAATCCTCCTTCAGTCGGCAGCCATCTCCCACTATGCAATATTCTTCTCCTTCCGCTAATACGGCCTACGCTCGAAACGGGTCTCTCACAAATGGATTATCCCCTTCCTCATCCATGTCTTCACCTGCCGTGCAATCGCAACGCTCTCCAGCCCCTCAGCCTGTAACGAACGTGCCTCTTGGGACACCCATCTCAAGGGGCAATGCAAGCCCAGACCCATCCTCCCGGCTCGCTCCCCCAGGCCAATCTGCGGCACAAAACTCCGCTGGTTCGCACGTTTCGCTCTATTCCAACTACTCCTACTATGGCATCCCAGACAGCCCACAAGCGAACTCGCCCCGTACCCCAGAGAGCTCAGGGAAGCAAAGTCCAGGAGGAGCCGGAAGGGGTTCACCTTCAATGCAGAAGGAACAGGACAAGCTGCTATGGACTCCGACGCTCTTACCGAGCCAGCTGACACCTGATAGGATGTACTACCAGCCGCAGTTCACCAATGCAGGTGCGAATATGGGCCCTGGGTCAAACACGAACGAACACAGATCGTTTTTCAAGAGGAAGAAGAGTTCCAAAGAAAGTAACGATGGGCTTGCTGTTGTGTCACGATCTTTGATGGGTGGAAGCACGACGAATCTGAATCAGAAGGGTTACAATCCCACCTCGTCAGCCAACTCGTTCGGTCAACTCTCCTCAGGTTCAACATCACCCCGCCATGGCCAACACCTTGCCGTTCCCAAACCCGGCGTCGGACCTGGCTTCGGCCGCGTTCCCTCCCCAGACTCTCAGGACCAATATCAACCTCGCACACCAGAACAATACCTCCAAGTTGGAATCACGCTCCACGAGAAGAACGAGCTTGCGCTGAGTGCTCACTGCTTTGAGCAGGCTGCGACCCTCAATGGTGGATGTGGGTTTGGAATGCTCATGTGGGGGTTGACTCTACGACATGGGTGGGGAGTGCGACCGGATGAGAAAACAGGTTTCGCCTGGGTGCGGCAAGCGGCGGACGCAGCTGTAGGAGATTTGGAAAAGGTAGTTGAGGGGGTAGAGGCTGATGCTGTAAGGGTGAGTGCTCGGCGGATTATTACATATCTTCTCCTTGATGAGTTGGTGCTTATCAAACCTTCTAATCTTATCATAGAGTGAGCTTGTCCTCGCCATCTTCGAGGTTGGACAGTGCTACTCTAAAGGCTGGGGAGTGAAAGAGGATAAGAAGCTCGCATTCGTACGTTCCATTGCCACTTATAATCTGTGATATCTCACCTGATCTGACACGATCTATCAACTCCGGCCTTGTCCCATCTAGGGCTACTTCCAAGTCGCAGCGCGTCTAGGCGACTCTGATGCCCAACAGGAGCTGGGATTCTGTTATGCCAACGGCAAGGGATGTAAAAAGGATAAAAAAGAAGCCGCCAAGTGGTATCGAGCTGCCGTGAGCGATTTTATTGTCGGTCCTATATGTTCCAGCCGTTCTCACCACTAATCTTCAACAGGCTGCGCAAGGTGTCAGCACCGTGGGGATGGCCTGGATATTCAAGGAGAAGTATGACCCTTGAAGCCTGAACCCCTTGTTTGCCCCGTTTTATTTTCTAGCTATGAATTTGCTATCGAAAGTTGTTATCATTTAACCACACACTCGCTCTCGCTTCTTCACTTTCTCCATTATAATCTTCTAGAGGTTATTTTTCCTTGGCTTTACCTTTGATTCTAGGTGCAACCGTTGTTATTCTCATTCTCTCCTATCGCTGAGCTGCGTGCCTGTACGCAGAGTTCTGCATATTTCTTCGTGTCTATTCCTAATCGTAACCCCTGGTAGTTCGAGATACCACTCTCAAATGTAATCAATGACGAGATTGCACACAATTGATTTGCATCATTATCCTAGCCAGCATGCTATATAAGTGTCTGTCGACGAGGGTTCTACTACCCAGAAGAGGGTCCCGCGCCATCGGTACCCCCTACTGGCGCTCCAAGGTCGTCGAAACTGCTCAGCATTGCTGAAAAGTCCATGTCACCCAAGGCGCCTAGGTCTATAGCCCCACCATCTTCCTCTGCGGTCTTCAGCAGGCTGCTGAAATCTAGGTCATCCAAATTAACGCCGTCTATGCCAGGGATACCGTATTCGCCCAGGGAAGCAGCAGCCGTTGAAGATTCTGCTGGAGGGTTGAGAGCGGAAGTGTCAAGAGATATAGAGCTTGGATCAAAGTCAGGGAACACAAGAGAATCAGCAGTTATGGATGTCCCCGCTGCGTCACTCATTGCTTCACTCGCTTCTGTGATCGGCGCTGATGATGCTGGCTCTGCAGCGGCGCTATCTGCTGTCGTGGCGCCTGGTGCTAGGGCAGGGGCCAAGCTCGTTGCAAACGATCCAACATCAGATAATGTTGCAGCATCAGTGAAAGAACCGAGAAGTGCCGCCTCGTCCACTCCAACAGCCGTGTCACCAGAAGGAGCGGTGGGCTCCCCTGAGACGAGCGACATTGCAGCTTCTGCGTCGTTCAGGTCGGCCGTCAACTGGCTGGTTTGCTGGGCTTGGGCAAGCAATTGATGTATATCAGGCTGTTCAGAGACGGCTGCATCGGTATCCATGCCGTCGCCGCCAATGGCAGTGAGATCCAAGCCCCCTTCATTGGACGAAGTGTCCACAACATCCCCAAAGAGGTCTAAATCCATCTGATGGGCTTCGCTCGGCGGAACAGCTGTTAGGTCGAGTAATACACCGGTGCGCCCAGAAGGTGGGGCTGAAGCGGATGCCAGGTCAAGCATAGCAACGCTTCCACTCGAGATGAAATCGGGGGGAGGGGGTGGGGGAGGAGGACCGAGAGTAGTAGACATGAGATGAGGAAGCATGCTTGCGTCTGCACCGGGAGGAGGGAAGAAAGGGTTCGCGTTACCGCTGGCTAGCGATGATGGATGTGCGGATTGTGGACGGGCAGTGCGTGGAGCGAGAGTGACAGGGGATGGAGGCTGGTCGCTAAATGGCATGCCGCGCAGGCCATCTGACGAAAGGTCGAGCCGCAAGGATATTGAACCTCGCTTTTGAGGCCTGATAGAGGAGTCGACTACTTCCAAAGGTGAAGGATCCAGGTCATCGGTCATGGTAGTGAGATCCACCACGGCGCCTCCAGCAGGGGAGCCTTTGAGGGCTGAGAGAGAGATACCATGAGGCGCAGAGGATCTCTTTGATAGTTGGGGGGTTGCTTCCACTTCCTCTACATCCGAATCTGAATCGACGTGGATAACCCCATTATTGTCGACGTGATGTTTCGAGAGCTTTGGCTTCTTCATTAGCGGGGAACCCTCCTCATCTGAAGAGAGTACAATTGGTTCAGCGGAACGTTTGGTAGAGCCATGGGGCGTTTGATTATCTGAAGGGGATAGCAGCGCTTTCTTTCGCTCGATGTCGCGCTTGAGGACAGCCATTGCTTGGAGCTAGGAGCACTTAATGGATACAGAGCAAAATTCAGCCAGTTTGGACTACTCACCAGGCGTTCCTGTATAATGTCGCACGTTTGATCATAGCGCTCAAACTCTGTGCCCAGCTGTGAAACCAAAGACTTGGGCAGGGAGGACAGGGTGGGCGGAATTGATCTAAGCAGTGGTGGCATTTATTGGATGCTTCATTACTCGGCAAATCGAACACTCACTGTCGTTTTACACTGGCAGAAAAGTTTATTATTTGCCCTGTGATCACTGTCGCTCTCTAAAAGTGTGCATAAGTGGTACTATCTCAGCTCAGACTCGTTGCAAGTCTGGGGCGGACCTTGAAATGGTCAACGAGGCTAGCCATTTCTTTGGCCAGAGAAGGCGTTTCTGTATTGTCATTAGGAGCAGGAGGTGAAGAGTCCAAATCTATTACTTGTTTGCTTGCAGAACCTATCGCAGCTGGCGTGGACATCTCTGGTGGGTGGGGGCCAAACCCTTCACAGAGCGTGGGAAGGCTTGCGGAATCTACCTCCGGGGCCGGGGCCAACTCACTTCAACCCCCCGAAGGCCAATCATCATCTTCGATACATCACTGTACCCCCACTAAGTCGCTAGCACAACTTCAATTCTGATTGCTCAACTCCCATGTCCAAATATCTAGCTCCCAATCTGAATAATATCCCAACTGAAATTGTGATGTTGGTTGTTGAGAGCCTAGATATCATCGCTATAGTTCGACTCTCCATGGTGTGTCTGGGCGTCCAAATGCATTCGGTCACGTTCTGACCCTACTTCCTGGATTAGGTCTCTCGGCCCCTTCATGATCTCATAAACAGCTCCTTTTTGAGCCGAGCACTTGTGCGGCGCATCCTCCATGAGGAGAAGATTCCAGAAACTGCATTCCCCCTTGACTCAATGGACGCTTGCTCTCTTTTCAGACTTGCCACAAGGCGCCATCGATTTGCTTAGAGACTAAAACATAGCCAGCAGGCTCCTCGTGGCAAGCGGATAGATATTCGTTTAGCATTCCCGATGCACGAACCCGCACGTGAAGCTGCGAACGATGGGACTTTATTCGAAACATTTCTGCATAGCGACTTCCTCTACTCCCCCTTAATTCTTCCTGGTGGGCGCTGGACGATGGGAATATCGGGTGCAGGTCCTGAGTGGTATCTGTCGATCTATGATCTCCAGACTGTCGTCTCCAGTGTGGTCTATCAACCTGCCCTTGTGATACCCATTCACGTCCATTTCAACGAATTTATAGAAGGATTAGATATAGAGGGTTATGAGTACTGCCCTCTTGACGCCTCTTTCAACATCGTCGTCTCTGGGAGTTCAGATCAAAGAGACTGGGGGTGGGTCGTATAATCTACTCTATTCTGGTACTATCTTGACTCCTCTCAGGATAGCATGGCTAGTCCGAGTCTTTATCCAACCCAAAACACAACAACTAACCTATCATATGCTCGACATACCTCCAAAGGTACGCGGACAACAATGGATCCTCGGCCTTTCCGGAGACTTCATGACATTTGAACGTCGCCATGCCACGAAAGGAATTCATACACTGATATGGAACTGGAGGTCCGACACAACTATGTCCCGCGATTCTAGGCGAACACGTGATAGAGTGATGTGGTTTGCAGGACCGGAGTTCATCCTCACTTCCTCGGGGTCACTAGTACAAATGGAAGCCTCTCACCATGGGATGGAGGTCACTTTCTCCTTTCTTTTGTGGCCCTGGGAGAATTTACCCGATGGCGAGGGAACAAGCCACGAGGCACAGTCCCTCGTTATTCAAATACCTTCCGAAGACAATATCAAGGAATTCGACAATCTACGCATCAAACTCCAACACTATATCAAGCGCCGCGATGCACTGTTCCTCTTCATATTGATTGGAAGTGGTTTCAATGAATGGTATCTATATATTGCCTTGGAGGGGGATATTTACATTCCCAGAATCCTCCATTTTGGCGGTAAGAACGGTTCTCCCCCCCAGGAACTTCTCATTTCCATCTCGGAGCCGATGCTCTCCCTCTATAACGTTCCCTTTGTCGCTGCTATCAGGAACAACTTCCCCGATGGCACACCTACAGAGTTCCGGGCACCCGCGAGATCCGTGATCAACGACTTTCAGATCAAGTTGTCTTGTCCCCCAATGACTACATTACTCTCTGTACCAGTCCAAGAAGGAGATCGGAAATCAACTCTTTCAGCGTTCAAAGGATACTGCCCCCGGTCTGGTCGTTGCATTCTTTCCCGTGAATTTCAAGGTGGTGACGACTTGGTTCACTTCTCCTCATTCACGATTGTTGAACAACCAGAATAACTAGCATTCATTTATCAATATCTATGTCGTCAGATTTAGGTAACATGAGCACCGTGTGTTGTCTTTCCTTCCCAAGTTGCGTCAATCACGCTATGAATTAAGCCAATATGCCGTGTGATTCCAACCTCGATATCCCAGCACTGTCGTGTTAGCCATTACACTGGCCGTATGAACCCCCCAAAAGGCGAGGCGGGCGATGGGGTAACAGGTTGATATGGTTCTGATTGATAACGCCTTTCAATAGGGTCCAAATTCAATATCAATACCTATCTCTGTCACCATAAATCTCTCCTTGTATACCTATGGCTAGGGTTTCGCAATATTCAGCTTCACCAATCTCCATGCCTTCCCAGTGGATAAGGGGCACGGTTGACCCGAATACAATCCCCGGCATACGCCCAAAGCTATAAATTTATCCATTTACGGCGTCTTTCTCCTCGAGATAAACGTCCCGTGATATCATGTTTGCAATAGAAAGCTCTGGAGGAGATGCACGGAATCTGCCTACGGGACCGCGGCAACTCAAACTGAACACAGCAAAGCTGATCTCTGGTATTTTGATACTCTGTTACACTCTTGACAAGCCCTTTTATCAAGATATTTCGCTCGGATATTGTATCCTCGATGTCTCAAGATCCGCCTCCAAGTCTTGATAATGTCCCCTTCGAGATTATGATGCTGTTTGTTGATAATCTGGATATCGGGGATACAATTCGGCTCTCTATGGTGTGTCTAGACGCTCGAATATACGCATATGCGTACTTTCTTACTATATTACTGTAAAAAGGTGTCCCGATCTATTCATGACCTCATATATAGCATTTCCTTCACCCGAGCGCTTGTTAAACGCATTCTCCGCGAGGAAAATACGCCGGAATCTGCATTCTCCCTCCAATCTATGGACTCTTATTCGCTTCTTCAACTTGCTACCAGGCGCCACCAATTTTCTTGGGAACTAATTCACCGCTCTCGAGTCCCTCGAGGCAAGCGCATCGATATTCGTTTATGGTACCCGATGCACGAACCTGCTCGTGAAGCTGCCAACGAGGGTGAACTATATGACAACTTTCCATACACGAACTTCCTTGACTCTGTCGTAATGCTTCCTGGTGGACGTTGGATCGCTGGAACGTCGGGTGGAGGTCCCGAATGGTTTCTGTCGGTGTATGATCTCCAGGCCGTCGCTCCCGATGGTTTGTATCAACCCGCCCTTAAGATTCCTGTCGACATACGGTTAGGAAAAGCCCTACATGATCTAGAAATATCCTGCTACGAGTATCAGCATATCGACACCTCATTCAATATCGTCCTTAACGGGCGCTCGGCTGAGAGGGGCCTGATGCCTCACCAGGCAATAGGGTACGTTACCGTGCCTGTTGATATGGATACCATGCTCAATAATACTTTAGGTGGGTCTCACTCGTCCGAATCTTCGTCCATCCCCAAACACAAGAGCTCTCCTATCAAATGCTCGACGCACCTCCCGAAGTACGTGGACGCCAGTGGATTTTCGGTCTGGCGGGAGACTTTATGACATTTGAAGGATTATTCGCCACGCAAGCTGGAGATGCTTTAGTATGGAACTGGAGATCCAACACGATCGCGTCTAGGAGTTCCAGTCGAACACGTGATGGGGTTTTATGGTTTTCGGGACCAGAATTCATCGTCACTTCTTCAGGGTCGGTTATACAGATGGAAACCTCGCATAATGGAATGGAAATCACTCTCGCTTTCATTAAATGGTCACCAGGGAAGTCACTCCATGATGCAGGAACAACCTATGATCCACAATCGCTTGTCGTCCAAATCCCAGCTCAAGGCGCTTCAGAGGAACTTGGACATCTGCACATCGAGCTCCAGTGCTATATCAAATATCAAGACACCTTATTTCTCTCCATCTCTTTCAGGAGATTCTCCGAGACCTGGTATCTCTATATTGCTCTTGATGGGACGGAGCATATTCCCAGGATCCTACATTTCGGAGGCAAGAAAGAAGCTTCTCCCCAAGATCTTCTGTTCTTCATCTCCGAGCCTATGCTCTCCTTTTATAACTTGCCGCAATGGGTCACTGTTGCAAGTGGCTTCCCTCCCAATACCCCTAGACTGTTCTGGGCACCTGCCAAACCCATGATTGATGACTTTGAGGTTAGGCTTTCCCGCCCTCCAGAAACTTGTATTCTCTCTGTACCAGTGCAGGAAGGCGACTGGAAAGGGTGGCTTGAAGGTTCTTATGGATACTGCCCCCGTTCCGGTCGATGGATTATTCGATGTGGTCCTCAGCACAATAATTCTTTCTCCTCTTTTGTAATTGTAGAACAGTCAGATTGATATGTGTGTACTTATATGAATACAAGGCACGGGTTCCCCCTTGAGAACCTTGTTATAAGAGGCATAGATATTATCGCTTGGTGTGTCAGCTCCAAGATGTCGACGCTCAACGGAGCTGGGGCAATTGAGGAACAAATGCTTGGGGATTCACCTCCCGCATCAGAAATTTTTTCGCCCCAGATTTCAGTAATAATACGTATATTGACTAAATCTCTAGAGGCATCACCATTGATTACACTAATTGGACACTGTGATTGATAGCTTTGTCCATGAGTTTGTTCCCACCTGGCTCAATTACGCTGCAGGTCTTAATATCAGTCGCCCGGGGATCATGAAAGTTGCTAAGCAGTTCAAATGCATTGGTAAGATGAAAGCTACATAAGTGGTGGAGTATTAGGGTTAGGGTTAGCGTGATAGCCTGCAAAAGAGAAGAGCCAGACTCAGCACAGAAGGCCGAGTCCAGCAGGAAAATATTACTCCCGCGCATGCACTGAAAAGCACATACGAATACGAAGGCGCCCGTGAGGCTTGTGTGTCGCCGTGCTATGCGGTAGCCAATGCACCCCGCCCCGATGGTACATGAAGTCGGTGCGGCGGAAAAGGTAAGTATGAGACTATACCTATGTGGCTGAAGCAGTTTATAAAGAATTCTTGAGGTGCGCCGTGCACCACATTGCTGACGGGCAAGTCCAAGGGATTGAGTTCACAAGAAGCATTGTGACTCTGGCCCATGTGTGATGGATCGATTGTCTAATCAGTGATGGCTCATCACATCCCCACGCCTCGTTGCACCGTTCCAGCCTACCTGCTCAGTTTTCCTTTGATTTTGATCATTGTACTATAAATATTTGTCGCTCGCAGTCCTTACGACTGCGTAGAATCAAATCTCGACATCCATTCCCCTAATTCTCGTCTCTGATGTCCCTCTCTTGTCTCTAATCCGCTTGGTTTCTGTCCCACTGAGCTCGACAGTCAAGTCAAACACAATTTCTCGACGGCTCCACCTCTTTCCGATCTGGACCGGTAACACCATTACGCAGCAAGCCTCAAGGAACAGCTGATTAACACATGGCACAATGACCCCTTGGAGTTCTAGTCAACCTAGCTAGCACTTGTTGTGATGTATGGAGCCAGTGTAGAATCACTGCAACAGTATTGATTACACCTCTGACAAGCTGAACACATGTTGGTGGCATGCCTGACTCAAAAAGTGGCCCCTTTAGCAAAGGACATCTATGGCATAGCCTTAGAGCAAGGGTTCCAAAGAGTGATCGGTGCTATAGGGTAAGCTCACTTGCTTATATATTTATTGGCTCGTAGCAATTGTAATCTTGACTCCTTTCTTCCATCCCAATGGGTCCTAGTCCCAGTTTGAACAATCGGAATATTCAAAGACAACAAAATTGCACTAATGAATCCGGAAATTCAATGGTGTAACTGCTCACGGCAATGTGCAATCTGCACTAGCGTCGTCCGCATGAGGAGTCACAAACGGCCGGACGGTGGTCCTTGATGACTAAAATATGCTGACGGATTCAGTTGTGTCTGGTTGTGTGTTCTTCGGGGTTTCGGCGCTTGGCACATGGTGCGCTTCATTTTGAATCTACATCCCGCCCTTGACTCGTCTGTTGACTGCCGGCAATAACTAGATACTACTTCCCGCTGAGTGATTTGGACGATTGGCGCTCACTTTATCCCCTTCTCAGGCAATCTCAGCTTTTGGTGAACGGCATTGTGGGATCCCAGTGAGTTGGCGCCCTCGCACATATTTAGACTGGTTGAGGCCTTTGTGATGTGATTTAAGAGGGCATCTTCTCTGTTTCTTTGCCGAAACCCTCAGCGCGGTCTAATTTGACAGCATATTGTCTGGCCTTAGCAACTTGTGATCTGGCCAAAGCCCATTGCGATCAAAGCGTTCTCTGTGGGCTGCACTAGTATAAAAACGTCTCAGGTGTGGCCTTCTTCGATCCAGCCTACTTTCCAGAGCCTAAAGTAACTCTAATTGTAATATGTCTAATTCCTCTAGTGACAAAGGTTCGTGGCGTGTGCACACTTCCAAAACTCTGAATTCATCTTCATTATGATATAATCCTTTCAAACGCTGTCTCGCCAAACTCAGACGCTGCACCTTCGCAGGGTGTGTAATTATTCCAATCATACTTTCCCCGTCCGTTGTCGCCTTTCCTCGGATTCCAGCATCTCATCGCTACTCGTGCTTCCCTGTTTTCCAGAACCTGGCCCTCCAAGCCACTCTACACCTCCAATTCACCGGGAATCTGCGGCCTCTACCTTCTCGTCTGCAGGATTTATTTTGGCGGATGATCGGAACAGACATAACGCTGCCGATATGAAAGGCCAAGTTTCTATTGTTCCTGTCCAAGAAATATTTGACAGGTTCTTTCCTGGCCGTAAAGTTACCCAACAAACCCCAAATCGTTCCATAAAATTCAGACCGCAAGATGTTGATAGCGAGGCCAATTGGGTATGTCGTCACCTTCATCCCACCATTCAACATCGAATAACAATGCCCATAATATAGACACATACAGTTAATAGGTCTGGGGTTGCTGGCACTCTCGTGTTTATGGACACAAAGGACCATACAACCGTCACCAATGGTCTGAAAGCTCGCCCTGATATCACTGCGTTCGCCGAAGGGACTACAACTGAAGATCTTGACGAAGGCTCTTTAGCAATTGCTGAGCTCGTTATCGAGCGCAAGGGCGCCCGCGAAGATCCGTTTGGGGACCCGAATAGTCCTGATGCCGAGAAAGATTCTGATAAGGCCAATCTTGTGCGGGGTCAGCTAATAAGCTATGCTAAGAATCTTCACTCGATGCGTCCGCGGTTGTTCTCTTTCCAATTGCTCTTGTTGGGAAAGAACGCTCGCATCTTGCGCTGGGATCACACGGGTGTGGTGGTTAGCGAGTCCTTTGATTGGTGGAGCGACAGTAACACACTCGCCCTATTTCTCCAGCGCTTTAACTCAATGACGCCAACGAAGCGGGGCCTCGATCCATCGGTGAGGCTCCCTACAAAGGAAGAAATCAAATCTGCTCGCGCGGCCTTTCTCAAAGCTGGGTATAGCAACTCACCAGCTTCACAGCTGCCTTTCTACGTGTACTCGGTGCCGGATGACATTCACAGCGAAACCTGTCAAAAGCGCGAGTTCCTTGCTGGTCGTCCAATCGCCTGGTCTCGTTCGTTCACTGGGCGAGCGTCAACAGGCTATGTCTGTTATGAATTAGGAGTAGGGTCCGTCTATTTTATGAAGGATGCTTGGCGCCACTTCAGCGAATCCGGCGAGGTTGCTGAGGTCACAGAGAAATCAATTTATCTCCTCCTCAACCAAGAGCTCCCCGACAATGATCCTAATAAAAATCCGGACGACGGTGAGGGCTACTACTTCAAGGACAACGATCGTCCAACTGCACGCAGTTTGTGTTCTCCACAGACGTGTGCACTTTCTGAACCCCCTTCTGGTGCATTCGCAGTTCCACACGTCCCTACCCTTATCTGTGGCGGAGACATTTCGCAATTGGGTTCACTCGGGGATCAGGTGACCTTCAATCACCAAAAACTGACAAAGTACCGAGATGGTGTTAAAAAAAAGAAAAAGTCGATGCAAACCTACACCCATTTTCGACTGATTCTGAAGGAGGTCGGCAAGCCTTTGTCAGAGTTCGCCAGCGTCCCTGATCTCCTTCAGGTACTGGAGGATATTGTTAACGGTAAGAACCACCCTCGACCTTTGATTATTTCTTGATGTTGATCACTCTACTCAACCCCTTTGTAGCACACCGTTATGCTCGAAAGAGAAACGTTCTGCATCGCGATATCAGCGCAGCCAATGTGATGATCGTAGAAAGTTCAACAGGGAAACCTCGTGGTCTTCTCGTTGACTGGGATTTGGCGGTGGTCAATGGAGAAAAGAATACATCTCGATGGATAACGGTCCGTTTTCATCAGAATTGATCCTATCGTCAGGACTCACCCGCACTCAGGGTACATGGCAATTCATGTCTATCGGCCTCCTTGATTATGAAGAATTCTCTCATTCGACTAAAGATGATTTGGAGTCTGTCTTCTGGCTGTGAGTGCCGTGCCGTTTGCCCATCAAAGTCTTCTGTATGCTAATATTATTTCAGGTTACTGTTCATGATATCACATTATACGGATTTGTTTCCAGAGACATGGGACCAAAAGTCAATTTCGCAAACACTTACTGCCTGCTTCGATTGGGCTCAAGATGCAGGAGAGCAGCAAGCAGGAGAGCGTCGAATCAGAAAAGGAGGCACAGGGAAGCTCAAGGTACTTCGGGAATTGGCAGAAAACCCTCAATCCGACTTCTCCCCACCAGACCTCCACACAGCCTTGGAGCTCCTCCTTAAACAGATGTCTCAGCTCATCTTCACATATCGCGACGTTCGGGCTCGTATGCGGCACATTTCGTCCCTGGAGAACGAAATATCAGAATTGAATCTGCAGCTAATAGACCCTCAGCTTGCCCATCGCCATCGCTTTCTCACCGCTCAGCTTACGAAAAAAATGAAACATAAATCTCAAGTCGATCAAGCTTATGTCCAGAGTATCGCTAAAGCGACGACTCTGCCACCACCAGAGGAGAGTGCAGTGGACGGCGGTACTGAATTTGTCCCCTTTTGTTATGAGTCGGTGTTACTTGCTCTCAAGCTGGCTCGTAATACGCTCGAGTCGGAGGGTTTGGTGGAGCCAGATCCTGAGATGTTGATGACTGGCCTTAAAAAAATGAAGGACCGCTCTGCGACAGCCCCAGATCCAAAAGGGGTATAAAATCAATGCTCAGTGACGATCTATGCAAAGGGACAACATCGTTTGCAATCCAGATTGGTGAAGGTATGCTCGATCTTAGATCAAAAATACATAGTTTGGCCGCTACTCCCCCAGTGTACTGTTTTGGATCCGCAAATATTTTCATAAATCTGCACTTTCAGAACCCTTCTGATGAAACTCCCTGAATTGTTCGTTAGTCTTGCAGGGTATCGTGCAATACGTCAAAAAGCGCCGAAGGCACCCCTGCCATAGGAAGTCGATTTCGATTCCGAGTTCCCTTTGATAGCATGAGGTGCTATAGCTTAGAATGCAATGCTCTAGGTTGGGCGCTCGTGAGGCTGGTTCGCTTTTGACAGTGATAAGTTTGGAGATAATATTTTATTACCGTGGACCCGAGAGGGTGCTCGGGCCCGGCATGCTAAGAGAGCACTTGTGCAGACCTTCTGGCAGTCCTCGCATCGATGATATCTATATGGGAAAAGCTATTGGACACCGCCGTCCGGCCTGAGAGCATCTAACCACAAACTCTGCACGGGGAGGTATCGAGTACCCTCTCAATGATCCTTGGGTCAAGGGTGACTGGTGTCAACCACATCAGTGATTGGCCCTGCTACATTGGTTCTATGAGTGCTGGGCGACCCTGAGCCGTGATACCGCTAGGCCTCCTGACATGGGGCACTTGATTGCTCTCCTACGCTCAATCTGTCGGCCCATCTATCTATAATCATGCAATATACGTCTTGTCTTGGATATGCTTGATTTCACCATGTATTTTACGGAACAACACGTTTTCGACTGGTCTATCTATGAGCGCAAAGCCAAGGCCAGGATGAGCGCAACAGAGATAATTGATTTAGCTGTCCATCATCTTGGCGGGATAAGTGAGAGCCACCAATTTGATGGGGGCGTGACTGAAGGGTGGTAGATCGTTACCACCACTCCCCCTTTCCAGAAACAGGTTTCGGCCGTGAGGAGGCGCGGTATTCTCCCAGGGGCTGGCAAATAGAATAACTCATACTATTCTTCAGCATCCCGTATGAGGTTTAACCATTTGGGTGTCAATAGTAACCTGAAACCATGGACAGTAGGGTGGCAGCGGTGAAAACAAATCAGGTGAGGAAGCGAAAGCCAGATGCAAAAGCGATACATTCCACAGTTAGGCGCAGTGCTTACGAAGGAATCAGAATGGGAGTCAGGATCGGAATTGGGATAGAAATCAGAATTAGAATCGGTTGCGTGCCGCAAGGGATTTCTGTGCGCGTCGAGATTACAGAATTCGCACTAGTTTCACAATCCTCCTTCGATGACGCGGCCGAGACGACTAGCCCTGATCTTCGGATTTTTGAATTAAGAGATGAATTATTCGAATCTGTGAGACTGGGAGAACGGTTGGAATGTGGGGGAACTAAACTGGATGGAGGGGCGACGCCTTGTCGCATACAATGTATATGTTGATGAACAAAGCGGACAATTACGAGACAAAGATAGTGACAGCGGGGCGCCAAATTGGGCCTGCGCACGGGTGGTTATGGTGCGGTCGTTGTGTCCCCCCTTTGCGGAGGGCTCAATAGTGACATACAGGGCGTAACGGGATCACCTTTGAGGTCCATATTGGTGCAGGAGTGGAACCAGTGTTGCTCCATTCAGTTATTCTGAGTGCCGGGCCTCCTAGCAGCGCTCATGAAGGACAGCCAATACACGTGTTTTGTTCACCTCGCGATAGGGGTATGGCTGTAGCGTTTACATCATGGACAAGGGCTTACGTGGTTGTGGCGTATCATTGTTGGCTATCCATCCATCCATCCGTCCATCTACATAAACTCCCCCACATTTCATCCTTTCTGGAGACTGGTACACGAATTATCGTGATACATGCAACAAGGACAATAGAAGTACTGGAAAACCTGATTGGAGAGTGCAAAAAGCACATTTGGTAGGATAATTTTGGGCAGACTTCATGTGATTGTCATATGTGAGGCAGTGCGTCTTTCAGACCTTGGAACGAAGTACGCATAATTCAAATGAGAAGAGAGATGACATGCGCTAATAAAAATGCTAGGTGGTGTGACTAAATGATTGACTGAGCCTCGGTCGATGCTGGGTCTCTGTCTTTCGGCCCAGGCTTCATGATCTCCACGAACTGCACAACTCGGTTCTCGTCCTCTGTCCCAACGTCCCCAAACTTCATCAAGATAACCGTGTCAAACCACATCTGCTCGTTGGGAATCCACACATACTCCGCACTGGCAACCTCTCGTGTCTCGGGACATTCGTTCAAGATGCGATAGCGCACGTCAATGATTGGCCATTGCGCCTTAGCGTCTTTCATCTGCTGGAGAAAATCATCCGAGGACATTGATTTACCGTTTTGGATGACGGTGAGCGAGGGAGAGAAGTAGGTGGGCCAAAGCGCAATAGCGTCCTCGGTGGATGGGTTCATGAAAGTGTTTCCGTTGGCAGCAGTGTAGAGATCAACCAGCGAGGTAGAGGAGGTAGGTTTTGGGGGAGCAGGGATGGATGGTTCGGCGGACATGGCGTATGTGGTGAAGTAGGGGAAGTTACTGGGGAATTCAGCACACTTCTTAGTATTAGCAGCTGGAAGATGGGCGCATTGTGGCTACAAGCAAAAACCCATGACTTACAGGAGGGGTTTATAGGTGTACAAGATGGAGGAGAGAGGTGTTCAGGGGGGATCGAGGAGATGAGGGGGCTTCGTCCATGGCGTCTTCTTTTATCGATCCGTTTTGAGGTGCTGAGATAGACCGGAGAAACCCAAGAGTCAGTCAAAAAGCTGGTTATATCGGAGATAATTGGCTCGATCTCATCGGTCCTTTGTGACCCAGATTGCACACCATACCCTGTTTATCCGTGGTCAGATGTATCGGTACCCCAAATTACAGCGGCAGCCGCACTTGGTCCCCTATCAGTTTCAACAACCCCGTCGTTCCTACGCGCTTTTATGGGCTATGGTTTCCGTATATGTGCACGGGCGCCAACATCGGAGGGCGGCTTCGAGTATAATCCCCTATTGAGTTGTCGCGCGAGTCTCCTCCGTGTGAGTATGGTATATGAGCATAGTGTAATTTTCCTCGCTTCAGCAGAGCCGGTGGTTGGTACTTTCTGTGTCAGGAGAATCGACAGGATAGGAAATCAAAGCTAGATAACCGCGTGCTTTTTCAGGTATTTGCAATAGTTAGATATATCGCCAATCCGACGGTCGTTCAGACATGGTTGGGTCGAAGTTACGGAATAGTGCGCTTCGCCATCGGACTATCACACCCACTTAGGCACGTCGGCGGGTCAAGAAAGCGGCGCTCAGGAGACACCGTGATAGTGCTGGATCTGAGCACGTTTGACACAGGAGACGTCGGGCGCAATTGCACGGACTGGCGGGCCCAAAGCGCTAGGGCGGGGGAGTAACTCGGCGTCGGTGGCTGAGCGGGCATTCCAACAAAACCTCCTTGTCCTTGAACTCTGTTCAAAAGCGCAAACCCCTCGCGCAGTCCGGAAATTTGGTGTAGCTTGTTCGTTGATTGAAGTAGGTGATAGGAGGTAAAATAGTGACAGGTCTACAGACGATAGTAATATATAAAATGCCGAACATGCGAACCGAAAACAAAAATGCAAGCAAAGCTGTGGAAAATGGGAATGCGATGGGATGGAGAATGCACCAAACAACGAAGATTGCAATCCAATGAGCCAGCCGAGCATCTAGGATGAACATCAAAGGAAGAAAGGGAAGAATGCTTAAATATAATGGAGAGAGAGAGAGCCCTAAAAAGGAAATGACGAAGAAAAAATCGCATACTACACCGTTAATCGTTGCACAAGCGTCAGTCATGCAGGCATGAATCATTCTTCTTTCCAGACTATAGACCCCCTAAACAGAAGGTCAAAAGCAATAGCCAGGCTATAGCTTGTCCGTCGAGCTCTCCCAACCACCATCTCTCCCTCCCTGCCCACGATACATCCTATCAAACTCCGCAAACGCCCCACCCGCAACCTCAGCAAACCGCTCCTCAATCACATGCTGCTTCCACTCTTTCTGCTCCTCCCACGTCCTATTCCCTGGTGCGAGCGCCTC
>WIDE01000056.1:0-10895 GCA_015039315.1 Clavulina sp. PMI_390
TCCTCTTCACTCGTAGTGAGAGTTAGATGGCGGAGCCGCTCGACACACAGCTGTTTCTCGCGCTTCGGGACGAAGTCCATTCCGCACCAGCCCGTCAGTATCATCTCACTAAGGCGGAGCGTGGAGGCTGATGAGTAGCTAGGAGTGGGGGATGCTGGTGGTCCTATGAGAGTGATTCTGCGGGTCAGTGAGTGATTTGAATAGCCGCGAAATCGGCCGTGTTCGAGATCGAGGCTAAGGCTTTGGAGCTGGGGCAAATCCGATGCTAGGGGAAGGAAGGGGCGCAGCTCTCTGTCGCGGACCGTTTTGACAGTGAGGGAATAACAACGGGAGAAAGCGTTGGCTTTGTGTAGAATGGCTACGACCAGAGAAGCAGAATCATGTTGACCAGTCGCGCTTCCTTCGTATCTGAATTCGAAGTAGAGTTTGATTGGGCGATTGCATGAGCGGGCTAAGCATATTTCTAGCGCGTGATTGCGCCGTTGTATGTCAGCTTGGAGGAGTTGATCTGAGTAGCTAAATGCAATTGTGCCCCATAGCCGATGGGATGATGATATTATCTTGTGCCACGAGCGAGAAACGGTAGCAAGTGTGGTGAGGGTGTCGAACGACGTCATTTTGTAATTTGGCTCTTGCACCCAGCCAAACACCTCGAGGACGAGCTCTAAAGGGAGAGGTCCGAAGCTCATCGGCTACAAATAGAATCTGTGGATGATATTGAGCAACTATTTGCCAGGTCAATCTGACGACTGACGTGCGTGTTTGCTGTCAAGGAAGATGCTTTGGGGGAATCAGACAATTTTCCCACGTGCTCTTCTCACACAGACGCACTTATGCCCTGAGTTACTCTGTCGTCTCTGCGCTAATGGTATGTCGTACCTTGTATACATATCATTCGGTCGCGAAAATAAGGAACGCAGAGGCAACGTGGGAGGACAGAACCCGTAGAACCATGAATTCCAATTAGTATTGTACGATAGCATTCATTTTTGGTGACAGATGATGAAGCTGATGTTGAGTGCACGGAGTTGCGAGAGAGATTTAATGATAGAGGTAAGAAAGAATTAAGATTTCGCTCGAATACTGCCTCGACAGTGAGGGAATAGCAGCGGTGAAGGGCGCCAGCTGCGTGTAGCATCCCCATCACAGGCGAGGCCGTGTTGATATTTGGCGTCTCGAATGTGAAATGAAGGCTGAGAGAGCAATTTATTGAGCGAGGGAGACATATATGTAGCCCTCGATTTCGACGTTCAAAATCGCCTCGAGGGTGTTCTGGGTACGTCACCGTGATCTTGCCTCACAGCTGATGAGAAGGTGCTATGATTTCGCTCCACGATCGATTTACGGCGGCGAGGGAGATGATAACATCAGAAGAGGTGGCTTCGTGTATTGTTTGTTGTTGCAGTTGTAAGTTCTGTAGGGAGATTTTCCAATCTCATGCGTTGCATTATATTCACTCGTATCAGCCATTAGTAGACGGCTATGCAACGCAAATTTGTTACATCTCCTCGTTAGTCTACATACGTAGTCTCCAAGGCCAAGGATGATCGTCTGGTAAGCCAGTAATGGACTGATACACTGATCACGTCACATGGTTACTGACTTATAGCTTTGTTACTGCACACCTAAGCCCCATGTGGCGGTACTACCACTTACCGTCATCCGAGGTTATGAGTATGCAGAAATAATTGTACCGAGGCAGAGCTGTTCCCCCTCCGGCCTGTGCAGCGGTCAATGCAATGTGAGCTATCACTGTTTTTGAAGAAGAATCGCCTCTGAAACCAATCATCATTTATCATATAACATAGAAGGCGATATACTAGCGCAGCGAAGCCCTCAAGAGACTGAAGTTTTGTGCTAGAATCCGAACTAAAAATAAAAAAATATTGGACCTGGCGGATCTAGCATTCTATAAGCTCATCAGCTTCAGCCTCAAGACAGCCCAAGCGAGCACCCGATTCGCAAGCGTTATCGCTAGCGCAATCCCAATGAACTTCCCGGTGCGCAAGTCATGAAAGCCTAGGATCTCTAACAACTCCTCTCCCGTCTGCGCAAGGCATGCCCCAGAAGCAATGTCTGCCTCGGTGCAGTTAAGACGTAGCCCGGTGCACTCGTTGATGGCGATGACGCGCCCGGCAGATTTCATAACAGTCCCCCAGGCGAGGTCGCTGAGCCACCGCGGTACGGTTACAGAAACGATCCCACAGCTTTGTGTCAGACTATTGTGAGGAAAGGGAATGGGTGGGTGAGCTAGGTAGATGTAAACGATGATAAATTCGAGGAAGCTCACGCTGTGATCGCGGTGGAGACGATTCTAGAGCAAAAACGTAACATTTCAGAATCATGCAATGATGTGGCTGATGGAGATGATGATATACGCACTGGACATTCAACCCCATGGAGTCATAGAACGAGGCAAATGCAATACCCAAACTCTAATATATACGAAGCGATTTGAATCGGACGCGACTGGAGGTCGCTCCAGATCATGTGGACTAACCTCTCCAAAGGATTGCAGCGCAAAGGAAACGAGCGCATCCTCAAAGAATATCCGCGCGTTGGTTTGCATTCCAGTGGCAACATTCATGAAGACGACCCATAACTATGATGTAGAAATTATGCTGCATCAAACACCAGAACTATAGTAACCGGGCAGCGAACTTACTAGTGACGAAAGGATCTGGAGGGGAATCTCCACCAAAGTAAAGGCGATTACGAATGTTTGCGCCGAGTACCGAGCACTTGATTGATATTCATGGAAGAAAACTTGCCGATCAAGAGGGAAGATAGCAACGTTGTTGAGAAGTCCAACGAACTGTGAGGCTGGCGGTCAGCTAGGATTCGGAATGGCGTGAGAATTTGATCTAGATGGGATACGTACTGGGATCGGAAGGACAAATTCTAACAAGTAAAGCCGATAGTTAATCAGACACCACGAGCTATTGGGTTTCGGGCTCTACCTTGAATAATCCCGATCCGGTTCTGTGCACTCTCCGCCGAATGTCCAAGCCTCTCGAAGAATAAAAGGAACATGACGCCCAAGAGTGGCGCTTGCTATGATGCGGCGTATGTTGAGCGTCGCGTACATGAATGAATAGAGGGACCAACCTGCAAACGTAGCCAAAACACTGAGAGCAGCGGCGTTCAGTGACCCCTACTTTGCCAAAATAGTGAGGAGATGCACTCACCAGGCTGTTGCCTCCACAGATTCTTCACCATTCTTTCAACGACGACGTATAGAGCAATATAAAATGGGGTCGTTTTGGATGTTTCAGAAAGAACGGATTTATCGAGAGGCTGTAAAGTCTTCGGCTCATCGGGAACGTTTTTCGATTCTATCATATCATCTTTCCTTGTTGTCCAAAACTCAAGCAAGGAAGCAGCCTTCTCCGGGCGGGAGATAGTATCCAGGAGATGGTCTGCCGGATTGAACAGGGGTGGGATGGGGTAGCCGGCATCAACAAAGGTCGACGCAAGTAATGTTCGTGGTCCGCTATAGGCTACCCTTCCACCTTTGGCTAACAACACAATATTATCTAGATCTTGATAGATATCAGACCGTGGTTGATGTAAGGTAACTATGTCGAGAAATAGGTCAGGAGACAAAAAAGGGTAGAAATGGGAAAGATTACCAATCACAGTGCGTCCACTCTCCGACGCTATTTGCTTCAATGCAGCCATCACATTCTAACCGTCGGATAGGGAGAGGACGTTGAGAAAAGCACACGATCATGAGCCGTACGACGTACACTGGCGGTTAAAGAGTCACTGGAAGAGTGATAGGGTGTTAGTATGGTCCTCGGGCTAGCATCATCGCACTCACAGGCCAGATGTGGGTTCATCCACGATGAGGATTGATGGATCTTGGCAGCAATACTTGATCAGAATCGAAGGGTTAGTCTGAGATTGTCAAATCTGACGCATACCGTTAATCATCTGGACGGCAAGGCTCAGGCGGCGCTTCTCGCCACCTGAGATTCCCTAAATGTCCTTGTGAATACCACGAGCGTAGCTCTCAACGGACGCGGGATACTTACTTTCAACAACGGGCCTCCTACTAGGGTATTGGCACATTCCCTCAGACCAAGCATATGCAAAACTTCTTCAGCGCGCGCTATCTTGCGCTTTAACGGAACATCGGCAGGCAAGCGAAGAATACTCGCATAGCGCAGCGTTTCCCGTACGGTGAGTGCACTGTAGTGGTGGTCGTCATATTGCTCCACGAAAGCGACAAGGCCACGCATATTTCGCTGTGCCGGTTGACCATTGAAGAGTACTGTTCCTTTGAAGTCGAACGAGCCGAGAGGACCTGGGTTGAGGTTGCGGAACGCCATTATTTGCAGTAGCGACGATTTTCCTGCACCACTGGGACCCTATTTGAAGATGAGTACAGATTGTTAGCAGGTAGATAGTGTTGCCAATCGATAGTCGAGATACTGACCAGGATCGCAGTCACCTCGCCCGCTGGGAACCGAGTGTTAACATCCTGGAGAATATCTTTGGACGCTGAGGATGTGAATGGGGGGATCCCTCGTCGTGACCAGCTCATTCCCAGCCCACGAACTTCCACATCAACCTTCGCCCAAGGGACGTCGATATCACCCGAGACAAGGACGTCTTTTCCACTATCTTTATCGTCAATCTGCTGCGCGTGCTTGACACCACCAGCGTCGAAGAACTGAAGGAACAAAGCAACGCCAATATAATGCTTGAGTGACACGGAAATTGATGAAGCAGCCTACTGACCTGTAGGGCAAGACACGAGATGGCATGTTCTGCGATGAAAACCCCGATCAATCCTGCGATGTGAAGAACCCGTGAGGAACGGAGAAAGAGATTGAAGACATGAGTCTACAAACCCGCAAAGTAATAGCCCACATTCCAGTCAACGGGGATGGACAACCCCTGCATTAACGCATTTCCATCACACTACGGAAGTTTCAGCATCATCCCATGAAAGTTGAGAGGACTGCGTCACACAGACCTGATTAAGAAGCACCCCAGTAACGCCTGGGCAGGCAAAGGTGCGGTTCCGGAATTGACTGGTAATGATAATACGGAAGCTGTAGAAGAAGGGAGACACTAAGGAGGAAGAAAGATGTGGTCAAATTGAGCGATATTAAATACAGCGCTGTTCATTAACTTACTCCAGCGTATCCAGCGCAGCCATATAGGAGGTGACACGATGCTTGAGATGGAAGTGGCGATCAGCAATGAACCAATGGCCTAATCCTGCTGGTGACTCACAGGTATCCTGCCGTAAGTAGAAGGAAGATGTCGAGTGCGTTGGATACCAGCGAAGCTGTGGCGTAGGTGCGAATGAACGAGGCAGTCAGGAGCGCGAAGCCCATAACCACCTGGGGAAGTTGACGTCAATGAATCCAACATGACTTGACAGAGTGCGTATATCCACTCACCAGTTGACATAGGATATTATTAGCGAGAAATATGAACAGGTCGCCAGCTAGGTTAGAGGTCCGTAGGCCTGCCATGAAGTACATGATGAGCGTGAAGATGGTAGGAGCCATAATATGAAGGGGCATATTGGCGACAAGATCGCTGATAACATATGGAACCACCGCCTGATGGAAACGATAGGAGAGTCAATCATTGGTCCCCTGTAAGGAGTGTAGACGGTAAGAGTTTACATAGAGGTTGTCCTATGGTAAGAATCCGGGTGAGCGAGAAGACTAATATGCATCAATATTTACGAGCGTCGTACCTCTCGTTCTCGATCGAATACAACGAGTTCCGTCTCACACAACTTCCAGCCCAAAGATTCAGAACGATGTGGCACAAGCTCTGGGTTTGAGGTGGACTCACCCGATAAATATTATAGATCAATGTTAAATAGAAGTAACAGGGCGCCTCTGAGAGTAAGTTATGCAATCGTCAGTGTCGGAACTAGTTGAGGTATTTATTGAATACTCAACGCTGGTATGCCAATGTCTGCGTTCAAGCTCAGTTAGCTAAGCCCGTAAGCGTTGAGTTACCGGTTGAAGCCTACCTTTAGGCTCTGTATCCCGCTTGGATTCTGGAAAATGTTATTTTAAGTTAGTGAGTCAGTGTTGTCACTCCTTTTGAACTCGAACTCTACCTCGGGAATCTGGTAAAAAGTCACGCCCATCACGATGCCTAAACCGATCGCCTGGAACGCCAGTCCTGAGGTAAATCTAGGCGTTAGAAGAGGAATGGGATTTGCCCCCGCCAAGCAACCAACTCACCGAAACTCTGTCCAAGATTGCGCATCACGTTTGAGGTAGCTCTACCAAAGGTGGTAGTTGAAACAGGGTGAATGGATGCTCTTAATGTTGGTCAGTTGTGATTAGTGGACAGCACATACCTCTGCGTAAGAATCGACGTTTGAAGGCCCCATCCCGGCCGCTTATCGCTTCCGACTGTCAGAGCATGAATCGAGGTAATCCCAGAGACGGCACGTGACACTGCAGGGGCAAGTGCATGAGCCTGAGGTGGAGCCAGAGGATGAGTCCCTTCAGCATCATCCCCGCGAAGATTGCGCTTCTCGACATCATCAGACTTCTCGTCCACTTCCCCACCCCTGCTCTGATGCCATGAGGAGTCTCTCTCATCCCACGCCTCCACAAGCCCCCCTATTCGCGCCCGACTTGCTGTTTCTTTCTCATCAGTCCGCGTGTCCAGCGTTGCCATATCGACCATCCAGTCAAGCACGTTCACTCCCTCGTGCGGGGCGTCTTGGCCTGCTGACCGGAACCAATCCACACATCGCGAGCGGAGGCCACTATAGACGACGCGCCCGCCTGGAGCAAGGAGGACAATGCGTGAAAAGAGGAGGAATGCGTCGGAGCGCGGCTGGTGGATCGAGAGGATGATCGTGCGGTTGTTCCGTTTCGCTAGGCGAGAGAGGAGTTGGAGGAGAGAGAAGGCAGTGAACGCGTCCAATCCTATGAGTGGTGCATGGATAGATGAATGTCAGCGTGGTGCAAGCAAGATTGTTTGCGCGAGACATAGTGCAGCTGACCAGTAGTGGGCTCGTCGAGGCAAAGTACAGATGGGAGGGTCACGAGCTGAAAAGGGAGGTTAGCTAAATCGAAATTCCAGGTGAGAATTCTTGTAACCGTACCACACAGCCGATTGACAACCTTCTTCGTTCTCCGCCCGATATTCCCTGTTAGCCACGTGCGATAAGAACCACCAACGGGCAATCTCTCAATAAACCTTCTGACCTTGCGAAAGTAGCCTCCAACAACAGTATCAGCTGCATCTTCAAGGCCGAGCTCTATGGAGGGAGGTCCATTAGAAGGCGGAATACACCACAACGCACTCGGTCACACACCCTCAATCGTTTGTTCTACAATCAATTTTCGCGTAGCCTTGTCGACGCTTGTAGGAAGCCGCAGCGCGGCAGCGTAATAAAGCGTTTCCCTCACTAGATAGGAGAGTGATTCATTCGAGGGTCTCATTCAGCTCAACCATGGTACTACTTACCAGTTAAGTGGGGGAGCAGATAGTCATGCTGCGAATCGTATAAGCAAGGGTTCATTTGGCTAGCCGAGCAACTATCATCTTACCTGACGAACGAAGCCAATACGATCTTTGATGGCTCGGGCACGAAACGAGTCGCTGGCCTTGGACCCGGCATGCAGAAAGCCAATATCTCTGCGGGAGTGACCAGTGTTTGAATATTGCAGTGGCGGCCCGAGGAGTAAATAAGAACATACCCATCGAGAACAGGGAGGTTCGAGAGTCGTCCCACTATGGAGTGCAGCAGCGTTGTTTTGCCGCTCCCAGATCCACCGATACTACGATACAAGGAGTCAAAATCAACGCCGAAGTAGTTTAATTCGCATACTCACATAGCAAGCATCTCTCCCGCGTTGCATTCGGCGCTAATATTCGTGAGGATAGCTTTGGAGCTGCCAGGCTGGTCATTCTGCTTCCTGAGAAAACTAGGGACTGGGATCGGGATAGGCAGCGGGAGATACTGGGCGGGAGGAGGAACCCCAACTGTCAGATCTCGCACAACGAGGTCGAATGGCGGCGGTGGAGGGAGGCTGGACAGAATGTCATTTGTATGCTTTCTGCTAGTCTCTCGGTGCAATTGAGGTTCCGCAGTCGTCGATGGCGGATCGTGAGCAGATATGTGTGCAGGGGCAGCCCCCGGATCTTGTACGCTGGTGAGCGGATCCCCCATGGGTGCGAGACTGGTTTAAAAAAAGCGACTATGCCGCGATGGGGAGTTTGTGTCCGCGCGGGAGGATTCACAGCGTTGCTAGGAACCGAGGAAAGCTACAGGAGTCGTTCACACCGTCGGTAGATCGTAAAAGCTGTGCTGTGCTCAGAGGGGATGATGAGCGCGCTGGACTGAGGGGACCACACGGCCGCGTCGTGGATGGGACACTCGGGCAGACAGGCAAATGCCCAAAGTGATCCCAATTGCGCCGGCGAATCCTCCTTTCGGTACCGAAAGTGTTCCTTGCGCCCACGCTTTCAATGGCCTCGGCTCCGTGCTCTCCATGAAATGTCCCACCCCATATACTCTCTGGGCCGGGTGTACGCACAGTAACCTACGATAATCAGTCACATTTACCATCCGGACAGTAAATGTCCGTAAATCCGATGTCGACGTACCCGAGGTGTGACACCGGCTTCGATGGGCTTGGATCTAGGACGGATCTGGGACCCTAATAGCCATCACCGGGTTGCTGCACAGGCGAATCCCGTGCGGATAATTCGAAATTCAATAGGGTTTATTGTGTAGCGGCGATGACAGCGTCGATCCGATCGAGATCACTGGGTAATTGAACTAGCGACAAGCAATGACTCTGAAAGGACGTCGTTGATGAGAGGGAGAGCTTAGACATGATGTATATTAGTCGATCGAGGCTACAATACGAACACAAGGAGTTGTATATATGTAGGGAGCTGGCTTGGGCCGTCTGCTTTCTCCTTTTCTGGCCCTTGAGGGTACTTCGGCGGGGATCCTATTGTAGGTCCCTGGATTTCTGGATGATTGATATTTTCTGCGAGAACAGCGTCAGGGGTCGGTGGCGGAAATAGCGAGCCCTGGCGGCAGTTTCAAACAAGACCCTGGCGATTATTTGCGCAGCATCGGAACTCCTGCAGCTTGTCGCTTTGCTCACAAAATTATGGATGCGCTGGTTCTTCTTCTCATTGTTGCCCAAAGCACACTGGCAGGATCTGAGGGATAGTCTGTAGACGGTAAAGCGAAGCAGGGATATCTTCATACTATATCGGAGAAATATATACAAGGCAGTGGACCCTTTCTGTTTGTTTGATTTACAGATGAGCTGGCGATGATTTTCTGGATTGACGGACATACAAACATGAAGTGTTGGATCACAATATTTCCACCAATTCCTGTATAATTCTCAACAATTCTACATAGGCTGAATCGAGAAGCCGGGATCTATGCAGTCGTCATCAGCACTTACAAGGGGAGAGAAGGATAGTAGTTCCGGAGAAGGGAAAACTCTCAGAAATTAGCCAATAACTCAGAATTTAGAGGACTGAACTAGGATCTGCATCAAATTTACTGAGTTACCTAAATTTTGAGATTCGCCTAAATTTAGGGATTGACCTAAATCCAGGATTTGCGCTCATCAGGAATACCAATCGCCCTACTCAGGGAAGCAAACGCACGCGGTCACACCATGTTGTGGGTTGGGGAGGGTTTGAAGATACTAGGAGCCCAGGAAGGCGCCAAGGATTATATAATACGTCTATTAACGCCTTTCATACGCCCATGATGGAATGAAGTTTTGTAGGATAGCAGCAACATGACTTGGGATACCTGAGGTGTCACATAGAGCGTGGGAAGCGATTCGACAACAGAAGTTCTGTTTGTGCTCGAAAGCTTTTGCCAAATTTCACCGTGCCGCCGGCTCTCTGCACCTATACTGTCAACCCCCTCGATGCGATACTGACCGGTCGTAGCACGAGTAAATGACTTCGTAGAGAATCCATGATTCGAACGCAAGTACTTGAAAAGCAGAGCTGGGGAGACCCTGCTTAGAGATTGAGTTCTCTGATGACGATCCCATTAAGGAAGCTCGAGGCGAAGGTTTTCATGTAGTGGCGCTTGTTATACATATGCTGCTCCATCTGCACATTTGTAATGCAACAATGGTGCGCCTAATATCCTCTGTATCTCTGGCTCTGTGGATTCTGAGGTACGAGTTTCGATGTGTTTTTGTTCGTCAAACGCGACCCTGAAACCCCGGCAGTTGTGCGCTCATCCTCTTCTCTTCCATCGTAGATTTCGATCCCAAGCTCCACCTCTACTGATAACTCGATGGTCGCTGAAGTGCCCTGCGACGCTTTCCTCCACTCCATCAAAGGCCAAGACGTGCCTGTCGTTGATGAAACGAAAACGCCCAGCTTGCGTTCCTCGTACAATATCTGGGTCACCTCGCCTCCTCCGTTGGTTCATCTGCCCCCCGCACATCCGTGCTCGCTGCT
The DNA here is from genome assembly GCA_015039315.1 of Clavulina sp. PMI_390. NCBI lineage: Eukaryota > Fungi > Basidiomycota > Agaricomycetes > Cantharellales > Hydnaceae > Clavulina > Clavulina sp. PMI_390. The sequence goes on from WIDE01000056.1 coordinate 10,462, forward strand.
TCCGTCAAGCAGTTCACATCCCAATTCCTCTCCTCCACCAACATCCATTCTCTCACCGCGTTGCTTGGCCCAGAGTCTCGCAAGAATATTCTCCAGGGCTATTTTGCTGCCCTTGCTGCTCTCGAGTCGCGAGTAGCACCCGCAGAAGTCCCCCGTCCTCCTCCATCCGCCCTCCTCGAGGCTGCCAAAGCTGGCAAAGCCTCCATTTATGGCCTGTTCGGAGACCAAGGTACCAACGAAGTCTATTTCGCCGAGCTCAAGTCGCTCTATGATATCTACAAGCCATATGTCCTCGAGCTCGTTACTCGGGTGACCAAGGACGTGCTCATTCCTGCAGCGGCCAAGGCCACTGATGTGGATGGCTTCAACTACTACTCGCACGGACTAGACGTCCTCAGCTGGCTCGAGGGCCCCGAAGAAGCCGTGCCACCTGT
>WIDE01000056.1:13610-34005 GCA_015039315.1 Clavulina sp. PMI_390
AACCGCCAAGAGGAAATTAACTCCTGATAAATGCATACGAACCCTATTGTTGCACCGGCACCGAAAAGCAGCAACGTGTAATCATGGAACACAGGTGATTCTTTCCTACCCTGTGCTGCTCGGGTTTGGCGATGGCATGTACATGTGACGAGATGGCTGGCGGATAAGTGGCACATGTGTGAACACGCTTGATTTTATTTCTAGCATTCGGCTTAGGAAATTGGTGTCCTGCGGATCCTGGTTGAGGAATGCGGCCCGTGATGTCTGAGACCAAGATATGTTTTGTAACGAGTGGGTTCAGCAGCGGTTATTGGGCTTTTTTGGCCAAAATTATACCTCATACCGTCGACTCCCGCCAAAGAGAGTCAGACAATCTGCCAGCCCAGCAGATGGACTTCTCGTCTGAAAGAATCTATCAGAAGTGAAGTCCCTATCAAGAAATACTCACCATCATTGCAGAGCGATCAAAGGCGTCTTGGGGCGCATCTAAGAATAGATCTTGAAAGAGAAAACAAGGTAGACCAATGATTGTCACCGTCAACCATGCGAAGTTCGCGCAGTGTCGATGTGCATCTTCATAGAGGTGACGTCGCTCAGATCGTTACTTGACAAGCAGCTTGTCTGGTACATTTTATTCTAGGAGCGCGATACAGAGCCCGGTATCAGACCGCTTTCGCTCTCAATACCGACCTATACATGCGAAGGACCCATATATGTAAATTGAGAATTTTGGAGCAGGTGAGCCCCGTTTCGGTTGATCGAGGCCCTGCATAGACGCGGTGGCACAAATGAGAGAAATAGTATCAATATAATAGACCCCGGCCGCATGAAACGTTAGTGGTCGCTGGTAGCAAATGATGATTGTGCTTCTGATGTTGTCATCGGTGTCGAGAAGCGTCGGCCCAAATAAACAAACTCAAACTTGGTCTCGAGTGCGAACCCGCGATCGGAGGCCATTTTCGACAGTCCCACTACTGGTTCGCTACTTGGACTGGCAAGTGAAGTGTATCTCACTGCAAATAATAACATCCGACTCCCCTGCTATCCACCTCAAGTCGCTGCTCTCCATCATCTTGCGGCTCGATGCTGCCGCCGACCCTGATTTCCAAGCGCTCACGACGCACCTTCTCCTGCCCGACCCTCCGCTTTATTGTATCGATATCCCTATCCTCCCATATCACCCCAGCTTTTGCTATGAACGCCCAGTCTTACGCGAGTGTCGCCACCACGGAAGGTGTAGATGATGCATATGTCGCTTCTGGTGACTTTCTAGGTACGCATATTTCAAACGCTCTCCAGATATAATTTCTCCCCTGTAATATCGCGTTGGGATCTTAAACTTTTCCCCACGCTACCTCTTCACTTCAACAACGTCTCAATGTAGGCGGGCATGCTCTCGAAATTCCCGCGAGCAGTGTCGACGCGTTCCTTGATTCATTGAAGGGACTAGAAAATCGTCTCTCTCTGTATGAAAGTGATCGTGACTGCGCTCGAGATGTCGTGAAATACTTACCAAGGTTAGCAACCATCGATTGCGGCCAACGCTGGTCCACCCAACTTACGAGTCCCGCGATGATCTGTTGAAACTATCTAGATGCGGCGATGACGGATGGAACGAGGAGGAGCGCGTCCAAGGTGAGATTCGTCGTCACCTGGGGGGGCACGTTCATTCATTTACGGGGTCTCGCGCCCTGCTCGTAGGTGCCATCGCTTTCACACTCTGTGATATACCGACAGCACCACTGGAGTGTGCGCCTTGGGTGCTCAAGGAAGGCTCTCTCGGTCCTGAACGCGAACGAAAAGAAGCCGCAAAATATTGCATCGAGTACGTGACTGTACAACCTCGTTGAAGGCTGAAGCCTATTCAAAGCATTTCCTAGTGCATTGATTCGTACGCCCTCGCTCTGGAGCACCTTCATGGCATATAAACCTTACATGAGTAAGCGGAAGCCCCCCGACCAGTATCTGGTGTCCCGGCGTGGACTGATTTCCTCAACAACCTATGTTCTCATATTTAGATAACATATGCCGAAGCTTTCTTAAATTAGCCGAAGTCGGTGGGTGTTCGAGGGAATCATCTTCTTAATCTTCTGTGCATCCTCTCATCCTCCGCTGTACATCAGATACCGCAAAATTACTCTACAAGGACATCAGTGCCGAAAAACTGAATCTGTTGGTGCTGCTGCAGCAGCATGCCGCTGAAGAGCAAAGAAAAAAAATTGAACTCTTTGACGTCAGTGATTCTTTCTCTCTACGTCACCCGCCGTATGTCTAGGACCGTTTATTTTTACGACTTTCGGATTCTTCTAGTTCTTCAGCAGCCGCGCTGATGAAAAGATGGAGTCTGTAGTGCGAACGTGGGATACGGTCGGTTATGTGCATCCACCAAGAGATGCATCCTTGACAGACCGCTTTTTAGATCCAAAACTCCATCGCTGTGCTTCTGGCGGGGAACGAAAAGAGCATTCGGGCGTTTCAAGATGGGGTACAATTAGAGGTGGGTACATTATCATCCTAGCCGGTTTGGGATGCCATTGCTGAACCCGAACAGGTCCTAACATCCTTAGAATTTGCTATGCGTGGTGTTATCACTGAGTTTGGGAGCGTGGTTGACGAAGTAGGTTTTCGCGAATTTTCCTAGGTTTCTCCCGTGAGCCTAAGATCGCTCCACTAACTCTTCCTTTTTTCAGAAACTCAGTTCAATTTCAATGCTGATCAAGATAGCTCAACATAGTGTGGTCGCAGCGGACGTTCGATCACAAGCGCTGGAGCTTGCTGCAGTATGTTTTCTGGAATGTTCGGCTCCTCATTGGGGCCACAGTAGTATGTTGATTACTCACAACTTCTCTGCACAGTACGAGGGGGCGATAAAATTGGGTGCTTTACACAATTCCATCATGCAGTCCGATCAGGTGCAGTCAGTAACAGGTTTTGCAACGATGCCACACTCACCGTTTGATCGGTTCATTAGAAGGTACAAGAGCTCATGGTGCTGAATGAGAGGATTGCTGAGGGGCTCTCGAGCAGTCTGCACGAATTGACCCATACCTCGGTGCGTTGGGTTCGCCAGTTTGATATTTCTAATCCAAGACGTTCTGCGATTGCCACTTCTCTCCCCGACTGTGGCCACTGTATTGGCCCCCTTTCTCCTCTTCTGCAACCCCCGACGAGGCGTTTTTCCATTCCGCTTTTCCTCTCTTGTTACTTTATCTTGTATCTCGTCATACAACCCTCAACTCAGGCACATCCGTCTCGCCATACTCACCAATTCTCACTCGCCTGCCTGTTATGCCCAGAAAGCTGCTCATTTCCTTGCACAAACTCTGTCGAACCTGACTCTCGAAGCAAACGAGCTCTCAAACATGCAAGCTCAGATGAATCTTTCGACGGAGGAACTGCACGCAACGCTGGGAAAAATGAATGCTGTGTTGGAGGGCTCAACAATGGGAAAGTTGATGGATCTTGGGTCGAACTTGAGCTGGAGCTGGACTGCTGATCCTGGAGAAACGATGAAGCTGCCGTTTGTGATACGGTGGATGAGGATAGGTTGGTTCGTTGCTCGATGGCTTTTTGGTGTGTATTGTCCAGCATACAACTTTGGATATCACTCACACACCGCTTTCGATCGCTCACTCCGTATCTTTATATTATCTTTCCCTTAGTGCATCCATGGAGCGTCTTAGTGTTTGGGTTGTTACAGTCTTGGCTCCCACTGCCTTTTTACTGCATCCGGGCTCTTATTTCTGTCATGGTGAGTCAATGTGTTCAATTCTCTTCGCTCTCAAGAGACACTGAGACAGTACAAGATTGGTCTTGTGGTTAGAATGGGCTTACCCACAGTCCGCAAGCGTCAGTTCGCCACGGATACGAGTGCTGTGGTCGATGAAGAGCAACCCTTGGTGGACATGTGTAGTCCGACTATACCTCTTCGCCGCAACTTTGCAATTAGTTTGCTCCCACACAGCTCTGGCGAACCTTCCTATAACGGAGATTATACCAATCATCCAAACTTGAGATCTAGTGCGACCGATGCTGACGTGAACGGCAAGAATTGGGTCTTCGTAGGACATAGCATAGCATCCAACTTGGCACCGAATGCCAGCCCAGGTCGAAGGATTATACATATTCCCTTGCCCTCGAGTTCACAAGATGCTATCGGAGGTGGAGGTCCTTCTATTCGAGTCAGGCGCCGTTCCAGAATAGGCTTGTGTTATCCTGTAGGCGGCTAAATCCCCGTTATCTCGGTCACGCTGCTTTTCATTCTGTTTCTTGACGTATTTGCGACCTATTATTCGCTATCGCCGCTGCGCCAAGCAGCTGCATTCTGGTGTTCTGTTCGGGTCGAGGCTTGGTATTTTTAACTTATCTAGGTTTCTTGCTCATTCATCACTTGTTTACAGCCTGCGATTGATCTTGGCACGGTGTCATTCGTGACAATGTACTATTACTGGGGGTGAAAGAGCTAGGATCGACAAAATGATTCCCGCCCATTGTATGAACAACGCGATATGAACTAGGGGGCAACAACTTAGAGTACCGATCTTTAGCCTACACGAATGCAGAAAATCAGGCCAAACTTCGAATAGAGTGAGGTATACATACCATCAAGAGCTACGTTTATTAGCAGATGATTCCGTCGCAGTAGGTCGTCTTGCAGCCGCTAGTCAGCTGGTCATCGGTACACGCCCCAGCGTCGACTATATTCGCCAGGTGTTGAGCAAACAGAATCCACCATGAGTAGCTAAACCTACTAGGGCTACCAGCGCATTTGCAAGACCATGTATACAAGCAGCACCGGCTCTCAAGTCGCATATCTCCCTTGAGAGCGGAAATCTCATGCAGAGCGGCAGCTGTGGATGGCTGAATGAAGAGAGTCACAACCGCAAGGCTCTCTAGAATAACGAATAGTCTCATGGTAATGATCTTAAGGGAAATTTTGGCTTTGGGGTAGAGGGGGAAAGGACGAATTGGTTCAGTAAGAGCTAAGAAGTGGGCGGTATATATCCTGTTTCGGAGGCGAATACGAGACGCCACGTCCCCGCCACATCCTTCAAGCTTGCACTGTCACTCGTGATCAGCATTTGGGCCCATGTGGATGAAGCCCGATATGAGCCCGTAAGTGAATTGGCATGATAGAAATATATGGAACCGATAAGAGTACGTCTAGGTGGCAACTAACACTCGGTCATCGGTGAGCTGCTAACCCCGGAGCCCTGGGAAGCCATATATGATGCATGGTGCATAGTCAGAAGAAATGGTTGTGTTACGGGAATCTATATAATTGAGAGCATGTAGAAGCTCATCTGCTGTGCTGAGCGTCAGACTCAAACCCATATCTTTGTTTAGGAGGATCACTGGATCGGTTGACGTTGCGTGCTTTTGTCTAGGGATTAAATTCTACATGGACCTACTAGAGACACAGAAGTCACTCGTAAGCGTGATTAGCGGAGTCGCCAGCGATGGTGAGCGGAACAAAACAGAAACTCCCACAGTCTTCAGCATAACTACCGACCTTGTTGAGCCGAATAGCGAAAATTCCCCAACTTCATCTGACAGAGTACAAAGTAATTCATCTTGAGAGCCTTGTTGGCGGTGAGTGGCGTGGTCACAACCGGAAAGGTCGAAACAATAACCAAAGCGGAAGCTATGTTGATTCTGGAAGAAGACTGTCAACTGTTCTACGTAGATGACGATGCGCGAGTTGCGCAGGTCAACACACTGATCAATAGGACAGGATATCCTGAGGACTATAAGCATCTCATTTATCAGATATTGGGTCGGTCCATAAGCAAGCATCGTTGAAGAGATGATGCGGCAACTTTTTCGATATCGATTCTTCCCTAAAGCGCCAGGGGCCGAAGAGATCAAATTCTCTCAACAACAGACGACATGATAGCTATTGGGAATTTGAGCAAGAAGTGACGGATGCAAGGGGTTTTTTGAGCACTCACCTCCCACACGACGGGTGGCGATGTGGATGATTTGATAGAATTTAGCACTTCCCTTACGTCGTGAGCTAAACAAATCAATCAGGCTTTTACACGAATTGTATATAGACTACGCCCACAAGGAGCCACACTCACCAGAACACCAGAGTAAGTCACGAGAGATGTCAAATCTGACCCATATATCTTCGTTCACATTAATTACTGGGAGGCGAGAAACCATTTGCGCGCTCCCCCCGCCATCCCACCGGTATAGACGTGTACGCCTTGTAGTCCTACCCAAGTCCCATCCAGGCCCGGGATCGGCAGCTATGTCAGCGGGTACGCGCGTCTGATTTGTGGGATCTAGAAGGACCTTATCCGTAGTTGTCTGTGATTGTTTAGGCTCTCGACGTGCAGAATCACGGATGATGAACGCGATTGGCTCCTCAGGAGTGGTGCGTACATCGCCAACGGAGATGCACAAGGGGGTATTTTGTGGGAGTGGGGCAGCGAAATCATCGTTATAAATGGCCTCCACATCCGACACTCCGAACCTTTCGACCGCCATCACGCGGAGGCAGAAGTTTGCTATTGAGCGAGGAGGCGCAATCTCAATTCGCCGTATTCGGCTTATGGCGTCATATTCGTTGTCAAAGGGCTGATAAGATGTCAGAGGTTGGCCATTCTGAAACAACTGATAATACACTGAGGGCGCTATTTAGCGTTGTGTTTCCTGAACAATTCTTCTCAGACTCACGATAAGGAGCTCGCACATTTGTGTGATCAGTGGGGGAAGTGAGCGCTATAGTACTGATCGGATGTGGTACAGCGCTACTAGATGTAACATCCAACTAGTTAGAGGCGTCTTCCGTTGCATAGCGAGGAGGCAAAGCTATTTAAGCCAAGAGAGGCTAAGACATTGCGTTTCGACGATCGAAGCGAGTTGACAGGGAATGGACTTACAAGTAGTCTCGTCCATTTGGTTTGTGGAATAAATCTCACCACCGTGGAGTCTTAGTTAAGAGATTATGTAGTGGTCTAGTGGTCGAAGGTGAACAGCTCTAAAGGTTCTTGAGGGCAGTGCAAAGTGCTTACGGTCAGTCATCTGTTTAGCAGTCACTGCTCAACTCACAGATCCCTAGCCTATAGCAAAATATTGAACTATCAATAAGCATGGTTCTGAGACCGTGTTACCGTGTGAACAAGCAGGTTTCCCACGCTAGATTCGTCTGCTCGTAGAACTTGCTGTCATGTAAACTGACAGCCTCGCGCAAGCATCGCTAAATCTGCGCTCCGATCCGCAAATCTGCACTGCTCATTGACTATACTCGCAACATCGGGCGGATTTGATTTACCTCTTCTACCTTGGCAGCCTTACGGCCAGGGACATTTCCGAGTTGAACACGAAGCATGCTTGAGACCTTGGCCCGTCCACGCTTGGAGCCGGCGTTACTATTCAGTTTATGGATCTTAATGTCGTGCTCTCTGGTGCTACTTGAAATGATGCGGCCAAGGAAACGTCCTATTCACTCGATGAGCGTCAGCCAATATTCCTGAAAGGAATTCTCCATTGTTGGAATTACCTCCAAATGCCGATGACTGCTTCCAGCCTGCAGAACTGGGTATTAATTTCCGCACATTAGGCATCTGCTTCCCACACGAAGAGGCAGCCCTCCCTGCTGCCAACTTTTTCGCCTGCTATATCACTTCCTTGTGACCCTTGTTTTATTGACGTTCTACACTGCTGAACCACAGGGAACAAGATGGATTTGGGCATTGTGGACACAGGATCCGTGTCGATACTAAACGTTACAAGGTGCAAGGCAGCTGGACTTCATAAGTAAAATTACAGAAGAGATTTCAGGGTATTATGCAGTCTTGTGCCTCTGGACACCGGTAGCATACGCTTTGAGAGCCTCGCCCAGCCCATTGTAGACGGAGTAGCCGCTCTGCAAGTAGCTCACGATAACAGCCGGCGCATCCTGGAAATATCATCCAGCTAGTGGTCAACATGTGGTAAGGCTTCAAATAGGAAGAACGTACAGGATCATTCTCAAAGTCAGCATATGCCCTCTCGGTCTTGACCAAGTACTTCTCAATGGTGACGCAGTCATCATAAACGCGAGACCAAATATCACTAAGCATGTTGACACCAGCTACCACCCTGGTGATTTCCGTCTCGCCAAGCTACATATAGAAGATGGGAACCTCGCGAAGTTAGACACGAAGAAGATAAAGGCGGAAATTGACCTGCCTTTTTAAGCTGATCATGAGCCTTCTGAAGCTCGTCAAGTTTGTCAGTCTTTTGCTTGAGCTCCTTTTCCTTTTTTGCAAGTTCTTCTGTTGCCTCTGTAAAATGGCGTGATCAACATGAGAGAAATCCCTAACAATAAAATGAAAAGATGACGGACTACTCTTCTCCTCGTACGTGTCGTACGCCTTCTTGGCCGTCACTCCGAGCGCAGTGAGAGTCGCTGTCTAGAGAGGTGATGGTATCAGCACCCAGTCGGCTCAATCGCATGAAGACGGTACACATACACCAATCACGCCCGCAAATACTGGGAAGATAATAGCTAGAGCAAGTCCAGCGATTGCAACCACTGCAATAGCTCCGAGCAAGATTGCGAACTTCTTGGTCAACCTTTGAAAATAATGAGCAGACTGCGCAGCGTGGCACTAGTGGTAGTTCAAGACTAACTCGGAGATCTTGCTCTTGAGTGCCGCAACGTCAAGGCGAAGCTGAGAGACTTCTCCAGTGGTCTTTTCGATCTCCTTCTCGGCAAAGTGCACGAAGCTATTCTTGAAGGCGATGATATCAGTGGAGAGATCGTTGAACTCCTTCTGGATGGCTGTCGCCTCCTTCTCCGACTCTTTCAGATCCTATAGCAATGCAACGACAGTTCAGAAACATCGAGATGCGGCAAGTAAGCGCAGACTTACATTGATGTAGTGGCGAAGATCAGTGAGACGCTTCTCCTTGCTGTCAGTGGGTTTGATCTTCCCGCACACATATGGGAGATAGTGGGAGTTGAAATCTAGCACGAGGCTTCGTCAACACCGTTGGGTGATATGAAAAAGTGTAGAACAAACCATTGGAATTATCAGCTATCTCATTCGCAGATCTGCGAGACCGTGTGAGCGCGGATTGATACCGCTATTGAACCAAACCAATTGCTGATCCGTCAGCCTGTTATTCATCCTAAGAAAGCTTGAACACTCTGCGACTCACGGCATAAAATTTATCCCAACGCGCTTGGTACTTCTCCGATGTCAGGCCTTTGCTGTCGATCTCGCCAAGCTTGAGGCTGACGGTCCGGAAGTCGTCATTGACACAGTTCAGAGTTTCGGTGAAACGATCGATGTCGACCTCGAGGGCGGCCTTGACCTTGGGATTCGTCGCAAACTCTTTGGCTGCAGCGACCTGAATCTTGACAGCCTCCTCCTTGGAATACGGAGGAGGGGCGATATCAGAGGAGGCATAGGAAGGGGGTGTAGACATTGAATGAGAATGTAGAAGGTTGATGGTATACCACCTCTCGATCTTGGCCTCCTTATACCCTCTTGACCAAGCCACCTTTCGAATATGACGACATCAATCACTGCTAAAGCATCTGCAGAGGCCGTGCGGTCTATCTCAAAGGATCGGTCAGCCCGCCAAATGGATCAGTCCTAGGAGCAAGTCCGGGAATGAGGTGCCGTATTTCTCACTGACACGCTGACGCATTCAAGAGAGAATCTTCAGGTCTTGGGGCCAAGAAGATGACAGACATGGCCAATGATTAATCAAGAAGCTGCGGTTATGCAAAGATTGACCAGGCTCAAGCTGGAACGCACACAGAAGCTCAGTCACACTCCACAGCCCTGACAGTCTCGTGCGCGGTTCTATAAAATAATATAATGTAATTTCATCGATTATATTTGATTTGAGGATCCTATTATTGGTCACATCATAGTGCAGCAGGGCTTGCACGGTTTCGTGCGGTACTGTGGGTGCAAGCGATTGGTTGGGGGAGGGGGGGGGGATCTTGAGTCTTACCTTTGAGGTGATCCTCAGGCACTCTTCGATTGACATCATTGTATGTTTGTGGCTTCAGCGGCGCTTTTAAGTTTCGCTACGCCGACGCGACAACAGCGATGTTATTCTCAACCATACGTCAAGTTCAGTCAAGGCGGCGTGTCCGACTAGCTGTTTGACAGCTTAGACTGCTACATTTCCGCGCATGTTATCTAAATGTATGCGAGTTTTAGACCTTCTTCTTGATTTTCATAAGAGCGAGGCGAATTATTTACCGTTCATTCAATGGGAAAATCACAGCCCAAGCTTGGTTTGAATTGGGCTAAGAAAGGTATCCACATCATTGCTTTCTGCTTGTCCGAAGACGTAATGAATACTAGAGCAAGCAGAGTGCGTGCAAATTGGCATTCGTCAAATCGAAGCACCGAGGGTATACTTAATATTTACTGCACGTTCAACGCCCAACTTGTACAGCTTCAAGCCACGGCTCAGACCATAGTTCAGGGTTGTGCCTGTCTTTAGGAAGCTGTATACACTTGGTGGATAGTCCTCCGCGTTTCCGCCATCAGCACGGGTCTTGATTTTCTCGAGGTACTTCCGGATGCTATGCACGTCGGACGTGATTTCCGCCCACAAGGCGCGGCAAAATTCTGAACCATTGAGAACACTCTCAATCTGACCTTTACCGAGTTGAGCGAGGCCCTGCGAGATGGTTTTAGGTCGGTAGAAAGGGCTGGAAGGTTTTTACCAGAATACAGTGTCGTGAGTGATACGGACCGTTCTGATGGTATCAATCATGTTATCCTCCGCCTGCAAACCATCCTCCTGTTTCTGATCAGCCCTTATTTTATCGTATGTATCTATTAGGAAGGAGCACAAGTTTCAATAAGGACAAAAGAAGGTAATTGATCTAGGTGAGGTTGCACTTGCCTGAGGCTGTTTTGTTCAAGGAAGCCAGCTCGATGCCTTCCCAGCTGAACGTGGTGAGACCCGTGGACTGAAGATACGGCAAGATAATCGTAAACGGTTGTCGTAAGGAATTGAGGCCAAGAAAACGCACAAATATAGCCAGAGAAGCCAGCGGGAAGAAGGCGGTAGTAGTAGCTAGCACGCCTGTGGAAGCCCCAGGGCCAACCATTCCATGTGTGAGCTTGGTGATCTGGAATATTTGATGGCTTCAGTATGGAATGCATATAATTCGAGATATCCAATATACTTTGCTGTTAATGCTAGGTCGTATTTACGCGGTAAGCGTAGGGTAAAGCGAGCGATTGCGAGTTAACGTACTCATCAAGGACCCTCTTTAAATTATTGATCTCCTCTTCAATATGGTCGATATAAGTCTGATTCGATGTCCTACGGCCGCCACCATACTTCTCAAAACCTTCCCGGAACGACTTAATGTCGGACGCCAAGTTAGAGAAGCCGTCCCGCATTATAGACGCTTTCTAACAAGGTACGAAGCATTTATCCGTTAGAGGGCAGATGTACGTTACAAATGAGAGCTTACCGCTTCCATCTCATCTCCCTCCTATGAGAACGTCTTTATTATAGAGCTCTTAGCAACAACATAGGCTCAATTTGCGTCTCACTTTGAGAAAGGCACCAATTTCCTTCAAGAGCGCTTCAATGCTCTCGAGATTCATCTCACATTCTGTAGAAAGCCTTGCCGCGGGCTTGACGATCGTTGTTAGATAATCTATGTGTTGTCAATCACTAAGCGGGGTGAACTGATACGAAAGAGAGAGGGCTGGACTCACCATCGCATGAGTCCGCAATTTCGCCTGCGAGCGTCTTTGACTGAGCAAGCAGTTCCAAAAGCCTCTACAAAGGATCCGTACATATGAGAGGTCTATGGAGAGACAATATGCAAGAACGATACCTCCTGGAACTCGGCCCATGTCTTCTCAAGAGGATGACCATCCTCATCGCCGAGGCCAAGATCTTCAAATTCTCTAAGCTTAGATGCCATAGTTGAGAATTTGTCCAGTAGGTTTTTCGTCGTTGACTCGAAGCGGTCTGTAGAGAATAAGTAAGTAAATTCGGGGTTACCTCCGCGAAGAGTATCGGAAGCTAAACGACGTCCCAATATCAAGTACGAACTGGCCATGAACGCTATCGTCCAAGAACGCCTTAGCAAGCTCCTTCTCAAACTCGCGTGCTTTTGCTTCGTTATAGGCTGGTGGGGTGTCAGACATAGTATCACAAGCAAGAGGAGCAGTAGGGGCAGTTCTAAACAACGAGGAGGGCGATTAGTTCACAGTATACGTGTAGGGAGGAGATAATACATCAACTGCTAACCATGGAGAGCCACAATTGACTATGAGGTGGCCCATCCCCAGGGAATAGGCGAGCACGGAGATGAGTTCCAGGCCCACTGTTCTCGGGTACCAAGCACGCTCGGAGACTGTACGGATCCATACACGCCGCATTCGGAAGACCACAGAATACACACCAATCAGTCCTCTGACGAGAACGCGCCTGCGGAGGACATACTGGATTATTCAGGTGATCGGTCAGCCCGCCAAATGGATCAGCTCCAAGCAGAAGTTCGGAGATGAGGCACCGTATTTCTTATTGGTAATTTGATCAACACGATGCTCTTAGGAGAAGAATTTCGGAATCTGGGGCCAAGAAGGTGGCAGGCAGCACTGAGGGTTATCAAACAGTTGCGCTCATGCGAAGACGTGCTCCACCCGGTACGAATGGAAGATCATTGAAATTCAAGCCTCACATGACAGGTGATCCCATGCGCAGTTCTATGCGAGTTCTGTGATATACTTAGATTGGATGATCTTTGATTTGAGTCGCTGTGGGAGAAAGAAGCGGCGGGCTATACAGTTAGAGAGGCATATGCCCGTTATACGCATACATGATTTTGTGCAGTCAAGTCGGTGCGGGTGTAAATAAGTGTTCGCGCGGGTGAAAACCTTGTATTCCCATAAGGTTTAGGTATTCTTCAGTTGACATCGCTGCTGTATTCAGTTTTGTATTGTTTGGTTTCGGCGTACCACGTTGTTCTGCCGCCCTTCCGCAACCTGTCACCGGGAGCCGACCGCTGTTCGGTTCGTGTTCAATGAAATGGATGCTTGACAGCTTAGATTGCTATCATTTCTCGCGCTCCCTTCAACGGGAAATTAACCTCGTACCCTTTTCTTGACCTTCCACACAATTAGAGTCAGGCAAATCCATTGTTTGTTGTTTTTAGGGGAACAAATTCTGTTGGTAGTGCACGTAATACAGTTTTACAAAAGTGAGCGAATGCTACAGAAATCAGATCACAGTTGAAGATCAATCGACCGGAATGCCAAACTTGATAGCATCTGCGCGCTCGACACCGATGTTGTATAGCTTCAAGCCACGACTCAGTCCATACGTGAGCGTTGTACCCGTCTTGAGGAAGCTAAAGACGCTTGCAGGGTATTCGTCGCCTGGTTTCGTTCTATCGGCGCGTTTTTTGATCTTCTCGAGATATGTTTTAATGCTCTGCACATCAGACGAGATTTGGGCCCACAGCACGCGGAAAAACTCGAGGCTATTGAGGACACCCTCAATCTGATTCTTGTTGAGCTGAGCAAGGTCCTGCAATATTCGCCGATATCAACACTATGGGCTCGCCAGCAGGCTGCTGGATGAGATAGCTTTAGCAAGACTTACTGTTCTGATGGTATCGATCTTGTTGTTTTCCGCTACCAAGTTAGCCTTCTGTTTCTGTTTTCCCCTGATGTTATCGTGTATGTCTGACCGAAAATAGCACAGTCGCGGTGGTAAGAAAGAGTATATTGATTCGAAGAGTGTATGTAGCACTCGCCTGAGGCTTGTTTGTTGAGGACAGCCAACGCGATGCCCTCCCCTGTAACAGCAATGAGACCTACGATCTATATTGATGAAGTTATGATTCCATGTAAGCTATCGTGAGCAATTAAGATCCCAATAACTCACGAAGATAGCCAGAGAGGCAAGCGGGAAGAAGGCCGTAGCTGTGGCCAGGACGCCGGTAGCGACACCAGTACCGACCATCGCATATGTAAGCTTCGTAATCTGGAGAGGTCGACAGCGTCAGGAGGAGCCCTTGATATCCCGATCGAAGCAACATACTTTTCCTTGGAGCCTAAGTTGTACCTGAATGGTGAGCGTACAGTGAACGAGGGGATGATACTTCACGTACTCTTTAAGATCATCATTCAGTTTCTCGATTTCCTTGTCAATGTTGTCCATCTTCTCCTTGTTAGCAAGCTTGCGCTTTTCACCGTACTTTTCGAAGCCATCCCGGAACGACTTGATGTCTTCTGCCAGTGTCGAGAAGGCATCCCTCATTGTAGATGCTTTCTAATTAAGTGTGAAGCGTTTACCAACCATCAAGCACAATGGGAAAAGAACTGTAGTTCACCTGCTCTATCTCTTCTCCCTCCTATAAGGATGTTTAATGATGAGATCTCGAGAATAGATCGATAAAGATTTCGGTCTGACCTCGCAGAAAGTATCAATCTCCCTTAGAAGCGCTTCAATGCCTTTGAGCTGTTTCTCCTCTTCAGTGGCGGAAGTGGGGAGGTTCGCCACGGGCTTTACGATGACTTTCAGATAGACTTGGAGCAATTCGGTCGATTCGGTCGATAAAACAAATTGAAGTGATTGAAAGAGGACGGCGTGGGCTTACCATCGCACGAGTCCGCGATCTCGCCAGCGAGAGACCTCGAATCATTGAGCAACTTAACGAATCGCTACGAAAGATAATTCTAAGCGAGAGATCAATGAAGAGACGCCAAAAAAGGACTAACCTCTCGATAGCCAGCCCAGGTCTTGTTAAGAGGGGTGCTACCTTCGTTACCTAGTCCAAGGTCATCAAACTCCTTGAGCTTATCTCCTACCGTTCGGAATTTGTCGAGTAGGTCATTCGTCGTTGACGTGAAGCGATCTGTAGGAAGCAAATAAATAAACGCCACTTTGGCTCTGTGGGTGGAAGAGGACGATCGACGCACCGATATCAAGAACAAACTGGCCCCGAACGCTCTCATCCAAGAACGCCTTGGCAAGCTCTTTCTCGAACTCGCGCGCTTTCGCTTCGTCATAGGATGGGGGCGCGTCGTCGGACATGATGTTGTGAACAATGACGAGGTGGATGCTGTACTATCGAATAGGGAAGGGGGATGAGATCAAGTATAAGTGTTGGAAGGGTAATATGCTACGTCAAGTACTGACCACGAAGAGCCACAAGTTGAGGTGGAGGAGGCTCATCTCCGAGGATAGGTGATAACGGACACGCGTTCCAGACTTTCGGACTCACGCTTGTCAGATTTCCAGCGCTCATGGAGCCTTGATGGAGGCGCACTGCCCGCCGCAGCAGGAAGATCGCTAAAGCTGCCCCTTTTCCATTCGAAAATTGTGATCTTGTGGGCGGGTGGGCCTTGATGGTCATGCCGTTGGGTTCTTCTCGGGTACCGACTCAGAGTACGCATCGGAGTCCGAAGAAGCTTCCTGCCCGTCAAATTCAAAATTATGGCAAATCCTACTCAGCGCATGACTGACTGATCGGCATAATAACATTCGCATACCAATTTGACAGCTACATTGACCCCAATGACGCCTTCGTGGTTATCCACGTTTGCGATGCGAAATCTTGGGGTGGTGCTTAATTCCGGGGTGATCGCTCCTGACGGCACCAGAATCGTGATTACAGGGGAAAGGTGTAAAAGAAGATTATTTCTATTGCGACCCATGACGTAGAGTAGCCTGTTCGTGCCGCGTGTATGGAGAATCTGATGAGATGTTTGGTACCGGGGGAGTCCCACCTTAGTACATGATTGCTCATCTAATCGGAGGAGCAGCGCTGCCGAGAATCCGGATCGCAAAGCCACTTGAGTTCATAAGCATCAACATTCCTTTCCCCCTCCCCGCACCCAAACTCGCTCATATCATTAGACAGGCTTGATGATGTCCAACACACCCGGTAACGAATCTAGGAAGACTCGTTCACTGACGAGCCCTGAGGTCGTTAGCGAAATCACTCACGGCCTTCAGGAGATCAACACATCACTCAATACAATCCGCGGCGACTTTGCGTCCATCGAAGTAGACCTCGATCAAGTTGAAGGTGGGAAGCTACTTGCAGAGGAGTGGAGAAAGTTAAGAGAGGTAAGCTGCTCCGAGAGAATTGCGAAACTAAGGGATTAGGCTAAGTTAGGGATTCTCCTCCATTGTTTCTAGCTGGACCGTGGAGTGAACGATAAGTTCCGAACGAGAGCAGGATCCGTCAAGATCTTTCTCGAGTGTAGGCCGCCTCTTTCTGATAGTTCAGGAGGGATATTCACCCAGGTTCCGTCATCTAGCTTTCGAGACAACTGTTCTCAAAGAGGCAGCATCAGTGACTCGAGATCCGAAAGATGAAGCCTTGCGAAAGAAAGCTGAGCGTGAGGGAACAGCGTTTGTGGAAGTAAGTAGTTTCTTCATCCAGTATAACTCATTTGAAAGTAGCGCTCATACTCGTTTAGGACGCTGAGGACCTCGCAGAGGTGGGGAGTTTACTGTTACTGTCATATCGGCCGTTTTAGCGCTAGGTTTCTCACGAGTTCATCTCGACATCCGTAGGAAGTCCAAGCCCTCACCACCAATTTCAAGGCTTTCAAAGATCGTCTCGAGAAATTCGGCGACACTTATAACGGATTTGCAGACCTCAAGCAAACCGAGGGGGGTCGCCAAATCAAAAACAAGACTCAACATATCAAGGATCTCGAAAAGACTCGTGATGAGTGCGTGCCCCGCTTCCTCTTTTTTGCATTTTGATTACCTTCGCTGACCCCGTCATCACTCTCCAAAGCGTCTACAAGAAGGTGAGCTCTGTTTATAGCCACCGCCGTAGGGTCACCCTTATCTCAACGACACATTTACTTTCATAGATCAAGGACGTTGTGCTGGACTATTTGAAAGACGAGGGGGCTCCTCGTCTCCGCTGGCTGTGGGACCTGCCTATTGGACGAGCTATCGCGTTGGTGAGCGACTCCACTCTCTATCCCATATGTTCTAGGCTCTTCAAGTAACAATTCTGTTCGTACCATTAGCTCTTGACGATCATCGTCGACCAAAAAGTTCAGGAAAGAGTAAAAGAGCTTCAGAAGGAATACGATAGTTAGTCACTCCACACTTTATTCACGGCCGTACGCTCGCTTAATAATCGATCATCAAGGTATTGGGGAGGAGATCGTCCAGGAGAAGATTGAACTTGGGCAGCTCAACGCTTCCTCTACTGCCCTCGATTCGCTTCGTGCCGTAAGTCCACATCTTGTGCAGATTCCGTCCCATTCCTAGTCGCAACTCATATGGGACTCGTAGCGACTGTACCTTCAAAAAGCAATCCATCTCGGCCAAGTCGAAGGCGGAGTCAACTTGTTCAATGAGCTCTACAATCTGGGAAATAACGACTGCGTTTCAGTTAATAAATATTTGGCGAACCCTGAATCCAGCCCGGTATGTAGCAAATTTCTGGTCAATTACGCATCTGTTCTTGGCATGACCCGGATCTCGATATTCTAGGTTCCTGAAATTCTTGAAGAGTATATGTATCTGAATCGATCAGTCTATGGTAGCCTAGTCTCTGCTCTCGCGATATTCATTATCTCGTAAGGAGTTCGTGGCAACCTGTCGAATATCGGATCCAATGTATTAGTACGAAATATGCTCCTCCGTACATTGCTCTTTCCTTGATGTCAATATCAAAGGTTCCTTCTCGTCTATGAATGTTCCCTTTGCATCTAAGGAAGGTCGGCTGACCAAAGGGTTCCACGAAAAAGACCGAGGTTCCAATAATCTATCCTACACATTATACTCATAGACAGCTAACATACCCTAGGATGAGGGTCATAGCATACTGGCTCAAGCAGTCATGAGATGCCGACCTAGGCGCTTGCCCTCCCGAAAGCACTAACGACTCCTTGCTTGCAGGTATGGTGAGGCTATAGGGGTAGAGTGAAATTCAAAGATTGGGCTACAATAAACTGTGACGGAGACTACTAAGGCCAACGTCGTATTTTCAGACCAACTTGTGAGCGTTTGTTATCGCGCTCTCTAAAGAACAGTGGCCGTAAATTTCTTCCTCTATTGTTCTGTTTTTAGTTTATGTGTATGGTGGTAGCCATTGAATTTGAGACCTGTAGGTCATCTTGTCTACGGCCCTCCAGGGTCCGCTTGCCGCCCTGGAAGCTGAGATCGCCATGTGGCATTACAATTTTGTTAAGCTCGTCAATGCCTGGATTTGGTTCTTTTGAGCCCAATGAACGATATGAAAGAATCTTTATCAAAGTTCTAAGCCTCTGAACGCATTACCCGTACTTGGCCCACCCTCAATCTCACCTCTCCAAGTAGGTTATCCGGTTCCTGTCTGGATTTTACTTTCTACCATGCTATTATTCTGTGTTCGTAGGTAGCATATCCGTGGTAGAATGGTTGTTTGATTGCCATCTTATCAGTCCCGCAGGCTGGAGTGAATTAGCGGCCAGAAGGAACCAGGAAGAATAATTTACATACAACAATTACAGGAGTGGACTAACAACACACAGAGACAAAGTTACCAAAATATGCAAGAGTGGGAAGGTTGGGACGGAAATCGTGGTGCCGCGGAACTGGTATCAGGGGTAATGGAGGGCCAAGGAGAAGCAAACACTAGGTAGGTCCAAACAAAAGGAGTGGACCGATAGGCTAGTCCTCCCCTTGTTCGTCAGCCAATTGCACTTTGCGCTTCATATTGCTGACTATTGAGCGGCCGCACGGGGTGGAATCGGAGTGGAGATTAGCATCTGGAGCCAACAAGTGGGGGCGACATAAGGAATTGCACATACACTCGCGAGAGATCAAGCCGGTATTCATCCAGCCTTCGGGGAAGACGCCCACGATCTAGATCATTGGAATCATGCGCAAGGAAGATGAGTGGAAGAGGAATCTGATGAGTCAAGGGGAACGAGGCTATAACGAGGGGCAACCAATAACTTACACGCTGATACAGATTCTTTCGCATGCTCTGGTCGCTCACAGCAGGATGATTTTGCGCTTCCCATTCGCTGGATAACAGGCAGCAAGTCCCCGCATTATGCAATGACAAGGCACCACATCAGTCAGTACCCAGCACAACGGAAAGCCCCAAACGCGGAAGCAGAGCAGGGGCGAGGCAGTAAAGGAAACGAAAGAAACGCACTGCATCTGGTTCGTCATTGCTGCCATCTCATTATTGATCGTCACCAAGTGCCAGATCATGTTCCGCAGGTCGTCTGTCAGCTTATACCTCTGTGCCGGAGGCGTTGCGTCCTTGCCTGCCCCAGCCGATGCATCGCCAGCTGGATTAGGCGTAGGAGCATTCGACGCCGCACTCTCGTCGTCAGCTTTCACGCGACGTTTCTGTTTTTCCTCTGTGTACGGGTGGAGTGTGATGTGACCGACATCAATGATAGCGGATGCATTATGGGGAAGGAAAATCAGTTGAGACCGATCATGCATGAAAGTTCAAGCCTTCGCACCCCATTTTGCTACGTCATCTCGCCACGCGCGCTCAGCCGCGGGGAATCCCTCCTCTACCGCATGCTTTAGCTTCTCTAGCACAGAGTCGATGCGCTTGTTCAGGATCTCCGTGTGGCGATCGTAGATGAGGCGCTTGACAAGTTTCTATTAAACGAGATCATCAGCACATGCTCAAATTGGAGGGATTGACAAGTCTGATATGGCCCCAGTTCCGGCGAACTCGAGCCGCTGGTAGAACGGGCGACAGCGTTTGGCACGCCAAGAAATAGCTGAGGAATGAACATACCGTCATCGTGAATTTGTTATATGGGAAAACCTCAGGCAATGTCCTGAAGAATGCCTCTCCGTATTCTTCCAGCTCCACCGCTTGGATCGCCGCATCTGCCAGTGGCCCACGCAATTGAGGCGGGAACTTTGATTTCGTTGTGAAGTCAGCAGAGGCAACAAGCGTTCGCAGATGCGCAAAGGAGGCTTGCAGAGCAGGGGAGAACTATATTGGACAAAATAGGACAGGGAAGGATCAAAAGAGCCAGAGAGTGGGGATGTGTGAAGTCGTGCACGTCAGTTTTTTTAGCAGTCTTGTTTTCGTTTCTCGGGTCGTGGTCGCACTCCCAGTTGAGAATCGGTCGCTGACTCGCCGAGAACTCACCTCATGGACGCTCGAATGCTTCCTTTTTCTCCCTGCCTCCGCATTCCCATTCCCATTCCCGTTCGCACTCCCATTCAGCGAATTGATCGTACTCGCCCTCGGGGAGCCCATCTCAACTTTGACTGGCGGAGCACCCATCCCACCCGAACCCGCACTCCCACTCGCACTGACACCGCGCGCACTCCCATTCGCAAGCTTGACGCGCTTGGCATCCTGTTGTTCGTCGCCACCGAGCGATACCATTGAGATGATCGATATATCGCCAGCCTCCATCTTGCTGTCCTCGTCCCCATCGCCATCGAG